>JARKHS020031583.1:0-100794 GCA_030143305.2 Amblyomma americanum | reverse complement strand
GGTTATAATCTCTCTATCGCACATGCCTTAGCCAATGAAGTCCTGTAGCTGACTGCAAGAAGTACCCGGCTGCCAACAGCCATACTGAGCTCTCGTGTGTGCCTAATTTTCGGCCTCTTACTTGTCGAGAGTGTAGGAGCCTTGTCCAGAGCCTAATGCAGCCTGTCGTGTGTCTATGGTGCGCGCGCCGCTCATCGCTACTATGGGAGGTCGAGGTGACGCTATCTGCTGTAACTATTTATGCTCCGGCGGAGCATTACGGCCACTGGTATGTCGTATCCAAGCTGTCTACTTGTAAGTGCTGCCCGGCAGAGGCCGGGTAAGGGTTAAGTTCGGAGTGCCCTGTAATAACTGGCTGGCCGCCCTTCAGCCGACGCAAGTACTTTTTGTCACAGCCATCTCTCTGCGAACGTTAGTCAGTGAGGGATGCGGATACAGCTCGCAGAAATCTCTGCCCTTCTACTCAGGAACGTTTGAAGATGCCCATTAGGTTCATCGTAAAAGCCTGCAACGTAAACAGGTGCCCGATAGAAGTTCTGTGTTTATCATATTTTCTCGTACATTGAATTAACCTTGCGACATGAGAGCCCACATTTCGGTTATTATATATTTTTTTTCAACGGGGGAATAAGTGTGCATCTGCAACCGAAAGTAGTTCCACCTGTTAAGAACACGAGTACAGGGCGAAACAACGATTGTTTATATAAAGCGAAAGTTCTGCGTGCTAGTGCCTTGTGGACACAAGGAAATGCCAAGAAATTACCATAAAACTTGGAACTTTCGAAAGAATTATTCAGCCTCTGCCTGAGCCTGAGTTGTGACCATGTTCAGGGAGAAATAAACAAATATAAAAATTATAGTAATGAGAAGAGCAGAAAGGAAAATTTCAATTGCACTGAGTTCAGGAATATCACCGAAATGTTCATGTATATTCTATCGCAGCGATAGAAGTATTTAGTTCCTTCGCGAGCTTTGCCGTGATAGGACCTCACATATGGTGACGTCATCACAGAAGAGCCGCGATCACATTATAGCGTTGAGGGCGACTTTCGAAGCAGTTGCGCAGGGCTTCGCTCAAATGCCACCATGGGTGCGATAGTGTGGCGGCAGTGGGGGACAAAATTTTCTTAGCCGTTCCTCGGTCTATCGTTTGAATGTGTAAGCAGCCAAATGTTCGTTATATTCAATGCTTACACACTAACGGGCAGCATTAGTATCACGCAGATATACGCAAAAAGATAGCGTACGCTAAAAATTAGCGTGCTTTATAGTGCCCATGCGCAAAACACTATTTAAAATTCACTCGCTCGCGTTGCGTGCGCCATTTACCGAATTTAGCGTGTGTGGCTCTTGCGTACGCTAAAATGCTGTTTGCAACATGGCCGCGAATTCAGCATGCGTGGCTGTTGGGTACCGTAAAAGATCGTTTGCAACATGGCTGCGCGCTTCAAAGCAGGACCTCTCGCTTCGGATAGAATTCGTCGTTGATAAGGCGTTTTTTAGAACATTCTCGAGTCATAAATGGGACATCGGGCTTTCGCTTTGTGTTATATTGCCTGTAACAATAGATTTGAGCAAAATATATGCTTTTTTTTTGAGTGACCATAATGGAGCAACTAGTGTCAGTTTGTTTGACAAAAATGGTTCCCGTTCTAAACACCAGATGACGGAACTAGGCTCAAGTTATCGTTGCGTCCCCGTTTTCACGCGCTGATATGACAAACAACGTAACGTTCCGCAATCCGCTTGTGTTTAGCGTGCGTAACCGTGCATACGGTATTCTAAAACTGCCTAAAGTAAGTGGTTTTCGAGGTCAACACATTTAGTTTTGTTGCACCTGTGGTCAACACACTAAGTTCGTTCCATCAGAGGTCCATACATGAAAGTTCTTTAAATTCGAGATGGCATACATAGGTTCCGAGGTAAGACACGAAAGTTTGTTGTATTCAATGTAAACGCCCGAAAGTCCGTCATGTTCGAGGTTGCACACGTAGGTTTCATATATCGTAGGTTACCACACTAAAATTTGTTATATCAGAGGTGGGATACTAGGGTTCGTTATATCCGATGTACTTGTCACATCAACCAGCTTGAGAGCGGGAAGAGGGATGCATTTGGTGAGTTATTGGCAGTAGTGCCAGGGAACCACAGGCTGCCTTGTGCCAGCCAGAACAGACTAGTGCGAGGCATCGGCCTGAGGCGGGAGCCCAACTCGGACGCTTCTCGGGGCCGTCTTCATAAGCGGCCGGTGTCGCCTGTGCTGCGCGAGACCGGTACTGCTTCTACTAGTTAACTACGTATAGATAGTATAACCAGCTCGTTCGTCTCTCGCTGAGCAGGTTGCTACCTGCCAACCATGACATATAGGCTACCTGCCACTCACTACTCAGGGACGGCGCTCGCCATATACGCTTGCACACACACCACCAGGGCTAACGCGTTAATAATGTTTGCGGCTATGTGTGATTGCACTAAGTCGGGTGGGGTCGCCGAACCACGTGACAGCAGCCCTTATGTAGAGAGCGGACGACACAAGGCTTTCACCGTTCCGCTCTTCATGGAAGAGGACGCTGCAGCCGTCCATTGCGTTCGGGCTCTTGAGCTAAAATGTTTATCGCCACCGAATCCTGAACAGCGCACCCCGGAGAAAGTGCACGAGCAGCAAATGAAAACGACAAATGGTGATGTCATGTTGATGATGCCATAGATTTAATTAACGGGAATAGAATGAGGAACGGAGACATGCAGGCTGCGCTGCCGTGTCAAACCCTTTGTGACTGCGTCGAGCTGCGTACTCAGTGAAGCTGTTTTGAGCCTTGGGTGCCTTGCTGCAGTAGCCGCGTGTCTTGGATTCACCTTTTTATCTAATTGGTGGGCTCCTTTGTACAACAGTCTTATTGCGTCATTGACGTCTGAGTGAGACAGCTGCTATAAGTTTGATTCTGCGGCAGTGTTTCGCAATAGCGCTGCGAAGACGTTCGTTAACTGCAGAAATCAGTTTTCTTTCCCGTTGCCTTGAGAAGCAAATGCAGGCTACAGCGACTCAGCTTTTCATCGCCGAGAAAATGTATTGCACAACATAACTGCGCTGCTCTTCGTAAAGCGTCCGCACAGTCGACCATCAATGTTCTTATTTCGTACACAGGGGGAAAAAGACAATAAGAAATTTGAGCGGTTCAAAAGTAAATTGTAGCTGTTCTGGCTACTGTATGATGCTGAGGCGCCATGTAGAGTCTCGTTTTTACCTACATTTTGTAACGTCATTAAAAATCTCCTGGGCCAAATATTCAACAACCCTTAGCGAAAACTAATACGTTTGGAATATATGGCGGGTATTTATAGTGTATTTGAAATATATTTTTTATTCATGAATGCACTAAATATATGCCGGAAACAGGTTCCTGAAATTTTATGCTTCGTATTCGAAATACCTTCTTAAAATTTGCAGAAATACGTCACTTAAAGCATCCTTCGAGCACGTTTCAAATACGCAAAAAATATGTAGGCAGTTTTAGTATCTTGTAAATGTATTTAAAATGTAGTTTCGTAAATATGAAAATAATTTGTCTAAAGTGCACTTCAATTTTGCCAAACGGGCAGCCATTTAAACATATTTGAAGCAGACTTTTAGTTTTCGTAGAATACGGGAAAAGGCTTTTGCGTGTTTGCAATGTATTTAAAGTGTACTTTCGCAAACATCGCATTAATTCGTCCAAAGTATACTTCAATTTGCAGCACACTTCAAGCTGCCGTTGAACAGTTAGTGCTCAAAATCGCGTTTCGGGAAATGACATGTTGGTAATGTATTTAAAGTGTACTTTTGTAAATACGAAATTAATTAGTCCAAAGTAGTCTTCAATTTTAACGGAAGTGCTGTCCGCGTAAACATATTTTCAGCACACTGCAAGCTGCTGTTGAAGACCCTCGTGCTGGAAATCGGGTTTCGGGAAATGACATGTTGGCAATGTATTTAAATTGTACTTTCGTAAATACGAAATTAATTCTCCCAAAGTGTACTTCAATTCTAACAATCGGGCACTCCGCGTCAGCATATTTCCAGCATACTTCAAGCTGCCGTGGAACAACCCAGTGCTCGAAATCATGTTTCCGGGAACAGTGAAAACTCTCCCTTTTCTGTCGTCCATTCGTTCATGGTATCTTCTAGCAGAAAGGCAATCATCACTTATTAAAGTTACGTGTGGACAGCGTGATAGCATTATACCAGCAAGAACGCCATGCACACCTCCGGCCCCGAACATGCCAGCGAAAAGTATCCCGACTGGCAAGGCGGACCGGTTCCCATAGACGCCCATGTCTTGATTGGTTCACAGTTCGACTCCTGACAGATGCATGATGCAAGTTATGACTAGCAATTCGGTTCTAGATAAGCCGCAGATTTGAAAGCGACTACTCCGACGCTTGTGCGACAATTTTGGGGCCCACAGTCTTTGCGCAAAAAGCGCCCCACCGGGCAAGATAATGTCTCCTCTCGGGGGTTATATATAAGCTAAGCCAAGTATGATGCTTGTCAGAGTATTTCCTGTTTGCTGACGTAACTTTCCGTCGACATTTCCTGTGTGGTGACGTCCTTCCCTTTCAGGTCCCGTCACATGACCTTCCATTGTTATAGACTTCTTGATGACAACCAGTCTTCCTTAGGATTGTCGACCTCCTGATGCTTATAGTCAGTTGGGTCATTACCTTCTGCCGTTGACATTGATCTGTATTATTCGGTGAATCCGACTAGTACGCCTTTTTTTAAGCCGAGCCGAGGTGAATATAATTTTAATATATTAATTGTATGTTTTAGTGTATTTTTAATGTATAATTACATATTTTTAGTATATATTTCACGCATAATAAATATACTAAGCGGACAGAAAATGCATTTTTGTTGCATTTGTAAGAATGTTCAAAATATTGTATCTAGCATACTTAGAAAGCATTCGTATTGCAATATAAGCGTAGGGACAAAAATATAAAATAAATATGAAATAAATACATTGTGTCCGAAATGCAATTTTAGCGCAGCCTCTTTTCGGTAAGGGAAAGATTCTAAAAATTATGATGGAGCCTTTATTATGATTACATGATCGCGGTGCGCACGAAAGCAGTGCACAAAAAAGGAATTTCTTTTGAAGGAAAGGAATCTATGAGGGCGGTCACCATTTCAATGGCCTGCTGCTCCGAAAAAGCTTCAAGGAGAAAAAGGTCTGTGAGGGAGAAAGTAATTGGTGTCAGGGTGATGGTTAAGATAACGTGCCGTGTAAAGTATGTACGCAGGTTTAACCAGACACATTGCCGTGCTGTTATGTGTAAACACGAAGTACCATTAATGTCCTAACTCAGGTGTCTCGCGAGCAAAAGTTATACAAGCTGTATGAGATCCTGGCGCTCCTTGGTCCTGAAATCAGGAGATGGTCAGAAAAATACCTGCGCCGATATTGCTTCGTGCCAAACTCTCCTATAGTGATCCCCTGATTTTCCATTATCCAATGAGCAAGGGGTCTGGGTTAGTCTTAGACGGAAAGGTGCCAAATTCTCGTCACCAGCCTATCAGCCTCGTACATCTGACAACGAAAAAATGTGCTACTAAAGGCGACAAAAATACGCGGACAGCGCGAGAGCTGGCCGACTTACATCGGCGCATTGCTTAGCGCCTCTATTTCGCACGCGTGTTTGTCTCATCGTCTGTTCTCATCTTTCCTTCTCTTTGGATTATCGAGACGCGACGCTTGCGATGAGTTGAAAGCTTGCGTGCTTGCCGGCGCATGCCGCCATCCTCAAAAGGCATCACCGAGAGCATATCAGCAGATACGAAACATATATTTTGATTTTACTTCCTTGGCATCGCGTTCCGCAGGACCGGCCGCCTGAATTGTTGCCAGTTCTTAGCGCATGTGTATGTCTCCAGCAATTTTGATATGATGGTGCAGTGCAGTGTGCGATGGCATGATAATGTATGTCTGTATCGCGGGGTCGTATGTGTGTACGTAAAAACATTTGATAACTCAGCTGATTTCATTTTCATTCAATAAAAAAAGCGCCTTAGTTGTGTAGAGGCAACGCGCCCAGCCTCCGACGCAAAGGGCAGTGGTTCGACTCCCGTTCGACCACTCTTTCTTTTTCCCTTAAGTGCTTATGAGTACGTCACGATCCTCTCAACCAATTAGAATTTTGTGACAGAAATGAGCTTGGGCAGCGCATGTAATGTGAAGGCAAGATAACCGCTGGCCCATAAAGGCAACGAAGTGGATTCCAACAGAAAGCACGCGTAGCACGGTATTAAGCATGATATTAAGAATTTTTGCGGGCATAGGGTGGGCGCAGCTGGAAAAGGACTGGGTTAATTGGAGAGACATGGGAGAGGCCTTTGCCCTGCAGCGGGCGTAGTCAGGCTGATGATGATGATGATGATGATGATGATGACGATGATGATGATGATGATGATGACTGTGCACGCGCCTCCTTTCATGAGTAATTCGTACCATTCCTGCTTTTGCTGCAAATAGGCGACGGCATGTACAGAAAAATAAAATATATGTAACCAGTTTTCCCTGTTGTAGTCATCAAGCTGACTCTCCTGGTACAAGCGCTGAGGTGAACAACCCAAGGATGCCCAGTCGTCTTCCCGATGAAGGAAGAGCTGAACTGAGCTATAAAAACCTAATGATCCTGTTTATAGGAATATTGGTGTCCTTAGAGCTGGTGGGTCTCTAAGCCCAAAGTAGTGAAGTCTCCTACGACCACCAATTGCGTCCCAAAAATACGACTCCAGGCGACAGCCCCTTATAAGAAACGGAGCAACCCACTGTGGAAATGCTGCCGAAATTCGCTTTCTTTGTCCGTGCGAAACCATCTAATTAAAACTGTCTCGTAAAATAGGCGAAATGTAATAAAAGAAGAGGCAGCATTTATACTATCGCGGTGCAGAATGTATCGCAACGAGAAATGTCTGGTTATGCGTTTATTAAAGCCTGACTTGCGCATTTCTTAACGACTGCGGAGCAAGGATAACGTTCGAGTGGTCTTACTTCACATTTCACCTCTAGCTCATTGGGCTTACTAGGGACTTTTTTACCGTTTAATATATTCTTCTTATTTGGTTTGAACACAGCAGTTTGGAATCATGACTACAGGGAATATGTAAGGTGAGACTTTTATATCTGAATCTTATAATAAATGACGCGCATTATCATGTAGAAGCCACGTGCAGTGACCGCGCGTTGCGCTCGGCGGCCATAAGGGAACTAGATAGCAGCCACGGGTATCCGATTAATAAGCCGATATGTGCTAATTGTATTTCTGGTTTGGTTTATGAGGATTTAACGTCCCAAAGCGACTCAGGCTATGAGGGACGCCGTGGTGAGGAGCTGTGAAAATTTCGACCACATGGGGTTCTTTAACGTGCACTGACTTTCACAATACGCGGGCCACTAAAATTTCGCCTGCATCGAAATTCGACCGCCGTGGCCGGGATCGAACCCGTGTCTTTCGGGTCAGCAGCCGAGCGCCATAACCACTGAGCCGCCGTAGCACCCTTAATATATTTCTATTTTTTCACTTTAAGTTGTATGTTTAAATCGTGATCTTCAGGGGTGTATAGATTGGAGGCTAAGCCAATTTGCAGAACTTGTCAAATTGCAATTGGTTTCAAAATATTCATATATTAATCCTCTGCTTTTCAATCAGTCTTCGAAAGACTAAAATGGTGGCCACCCTTGCCATCTTGCGAATGTTCAGTGGAGAAGGTCATTAACTGATTTTTGTGCACGTTGTGTTTAATAGCATCATTTTTATCGTATACGTCCCCATTTGATTTAATAGCCGTCTGATAACGAATATATGTGAATACCCAGAATAGACATCCAGTCTGTGAATTTCGTAGTACATCCCGTTAGATCCTCCCGTTTACATACTACTATTTACTCTATAGTGTTCGGTAATTTTGGACGCTTCGGGTTGCTACAGCAGTTGTAAATGTGTGCGTTGCAATTTGTTTCTGTAATAGTTCACTACGGTGCAAGACAGCCTGAAGTTAACAACTACCGCTAGAAAATTTCGTCTTAAAAAAGTACCACTAATCCTACACTTATCATACATGTTGTCTCCGCCAGATATAGTGCTCCAAGTCGAAAAACGCTCTACTTTAGAAGCCAAACGTTGTTTAATTTAGCAGGCAACGTCACATTTTGCCTTCGTAGGCAAGATGTAAAGATTTTATCGTTATCGCAGTGTTCTCATTGACAGTTCATTCGATCGGTACACACCTAAGCTGGTGTTATTAGCGAAAAACCTACACGTTGCCGCAACCACAGTGCAGCAAATAAAGACGGGAACAAAACGTTGGAAGAGTAGTAGAAACGATTTTAATCAACTAAATCCGCCACCTCTGATAGAGAGAAAACGGATGGCATCAATTAGAGTGACAGGTCGCGGTAGTGTAAGAGGCGGGGAGTACGACAGGCAGTGAATTAAAAAGATCGCAAAAACAGCCCTTTTTCCATGGGGCAGTTTCCGAGCCGTTCAAACAACCCGTGCGGATACTTTGCGCTTGCTGCTGTCTTTTCACGAATGGGGCTCCTGTCCCGGCTTATGGACTTCCACCGGATCGCCTTCGGGCTGCCTTCGTCATCGTCTCGATTTGGAAGCCGAACAGGCCGCTCAAGTCGGACGGTGTGATTACTTGAGGATTGGGGAGGAACAGATAAAAGGATGTGACAGGATATGAGATTCATTGCTAGATATCTACTTAGACTCTGCCGCTGCCGGACGGGGCAGTTGGGAGTGCGTCATCTCATCTCTCGTCGCCATGATCGCTTTTCATCGGAGCAGTAACGGCGCTGACGGAGGGCTGTCTAGGTCTGACGTGGACCGGGACGGGTAGATGACATGAATGTCACTAAGGAGTTGCATGCCTAAACTGGAAATCCGTTGCCTGACATTGTCATTCGCTATTCTCACTGTATATGCATCGCTTTGTTTTCTAGATCGACTGAGGGAGAAACATAAACCTTCTCATCATAATCCGAAACACTCTGTGGCGTTCTGCGACGGGGTGAACATAAATATTCACGTCATCAAAAGTCTGACAATAACTAGATGAAAATAATATTCTCGGCAGACAGGGGTGATAACGAGTCCCACACGGATATTTATTGAAGGTCGCTATCATCAGAATAAGCAAAGGAAAGTGATGCAACGGCAAGAACGATGAGATTATCTTACAGGCAGAAGTGCGCGTAACTAACGGCATCTGGTGCAGTAGAATGAATTCGCTAGTTCCTATTTTTTTTCGTTGAACAAAAATCTTGAACACAACTAAAACTTCGATTCCCGTCCTTCATGATGCCTGTTGTTCTCAATCTTGCAGTGGCGCTAAGTAGTTATTTGAGTCCGGATTTTTCATTCATTCACGAGACCTCTTGAACAAGCTGTGAATGTGCATTATGGTCACGAAGCTGACGTGAGATGCCCCTTTAATGCAGAAACACCTGCTTTGCGTAACGGTGTCTGTTCTATGGTTTAAAGCTACGAAACTTTGAGGCCAAATTCTTAGCTGTCTTCTCTAATATAGTATTCATTACATTGATTTTTGTTTACCCTTTCCTTTTCATGCAGTATGCCCTATTCACGGCAAAAGTTTACGGAATGTGTGTTCACAGAAAAAAAAATGGCAGCTCTACCTCGCAACTGAGTCGCGTTGCATTAGTAGTAACGTATAGAGCATTCATGTTCCCAGACGTCATAACAAATTTCAGGCGACCGAATTACGGGACTGCGCTGAAAAAAACTTTTTCCGGCCACTTTCACCTCGTGTGCTTTTTCTGCGGGTAGTACAATCCCCTCCTATGTCTAAAACGTAATGTTCAGAGACCAAAACTCAACCCATATCCTTGATTAGAAAGAGAGTAAAGTGTAATGAGGGGAAACGTGTGGTGGTCATCCGGAGGAAACGTGGCTCTGGGCTGCTACTCCACACGAGAGAAAGGGGAAGAAAAGAAAGTTAAAGCTAAAGTGCAAATAGAGAGTTCTGATGTCATAATAGAACACAACTGACAGCCCAATGAGAAGCTGTCCAGCTTGGAGCTGGACGACCAGTGCAAGCTGGAGAACCGGACTACGCTGACGGCAGCAGCTTTAGGAGTCCAGGACGGGGAGCCACACACCGGACGGGGAAAATCTTCCTTTATTGAAGCAAAAAAAAAAAGCTTTCTGTGATCATGATCAGCATCTCGAAGAAAGTAGGAAGAAGGCTTTCAGCCGAAGTGCGAAGCCCAATAATTTCTTATTGAGCACTGTACTTGTCTTCCTTCGAAGCGCTTCACTGCCGCGCTGGCCTAGTGGTCTGAGCATCAGCCTGTCATGTGGGAGGTGCGGGGTTCGATCCCCAGCGCCGCCAGGCACCTACCAGTGATACAATAGGTACAAGCTTTCCCCTGGTCTAGTGCCTGCCTTATTTAGGGCGGAATGCTTGGGAAATGGGTCTTTGACTCCACCTTGAGTAGAAGAAAATACCTTCTGCCATGGCACTATTTGGCCACTGATGCCCTTGCTCCATAAAAGTCCATAATCATTATCCTTCGAAGCGCTGTTCTTCATTCCACCTCGAAGTTTCATGCCCATCTTTTTTTTTGTCTATACTGATATTTTTGTCGTGCTGCCCGGATCAAGTTTTTAACGTAGACAGCAGTAGTTTAATGAACAGTCAGATGAGCATTAGCTAATCGCAAAGAAAAATCAATTTTTCGTTTTTGTGGACGTTATGATACGGCGCGACTTTTTTAGTAACTCTCTGAGATTCCTCGCCTTCTAAGAGACCGTATACAGTCATTACGTCAGACACTTTTCCTTTGTTTTCTATTTTAACCTTAACCTTTTTGTATCAACGGTGCGCTCAGTTCCCAGAGCGAATATTGATTGGTTTCGGGAAATAAAGAATGCGTGCACTTTTCACTCGCAAAAAAAAAAATTGCCACATACAGGAAACACGCCAAAACGGGTGGGAGTTGATGAGAAGGAAGGCGGGTTGGTTTCATTTTGCGAAGCCATCGATGCGGGAAGTGCAAGCGTTACGTTTGCTGCCCGGTTGCCTCGAATACTGAATAATGTCGCTCGCTCCGTGCTCAAAAAAAAAAGCAGGAAAAATACAGCAATGAAGGATCTCGTTCCAACAGAACACTTTCCCCGTGCAAGTTTCATTCCAGAGATCGACATCGTTTCATCGTCCTTTGGCAGATTAGTGCGGCGCAGACTCACTGTAAACACCATTTTTTCCACGGAAAGGTTACGAACGTGGATAAGTGCGGAGTAAAAAAAAAGCGAAGGAAATTGTCTACCTCAAACATTGCTTGTTGTCAAACTAGCAAAGCAGCTCAGATCTAGGCACATCGTCTTCTGTGGTTTCGATTCGTGCTCGTCGAATATTTTTTTTCACAAAATGGTTCATTGCTGTAGTCGTTTTCCGTGTGCAGACAAAGTGGCAGCTTGTCGCGCGAGCCCGAGATTTTTTCTAAATGTCTTCTTGTTCAAGTTTGCATCGTCCTTTAAGTCCCCCTGATTTATGTAATTTATCTTATATACCCCGCCAGTGAACACACCTGAGTTGGCGGTCGATATTAACACAAACGGCACTGTTTTCACTTTGGCTGTGTTTGGTGCCCATTCGGTGACTTCACCATCATCATTTATTGTTCCTTAAGGACCCTGGGTGGGACATTTCATTAGAGAGAGGGGAAGCAAGAAAGTTTGTTCGTGGCCATGTTTTAATATATTAAAGAGCAAACAAAAAGGCATAGTAACGTGATACGTTACTATAGAACCGTGCGTAACGAAAGTACAATGCGAAAAGCAAACGGACGACAGGAACACTCGTGCGAATCATGTCCTCATGCGTTTACAAAACAGTTTTTACAAGCGCAATACGTACAAAATAGTATGCTGGCACAGAACAAAAGGCAGTACATAAATGACAATGAAAAACAATAACAGACCAAAATTTCAGTTTCAGACTGGAGACAAACAGAAAAATAAAAAACTAAACTTACAGATGTTCAGCGGTATAGTTTAGCAAAATTAGTTGATACTAACTGCCTTAATATGGAATTGTCGCGATCTTGGATGCTAGATTAGGGAATAAAATTTCATTCATCAATAGCCAAGGGCAAGATTGATTTATTCAATGGATTTGTAGAGTAGATATACGCTGCACACTCGGAGGCTCTCTTCTAGTTCCACCCGTACGAACATCGCGTCGGCTTTTGAATTGTCTGACTTAAGGTGGGTTATAATACAGATTGATCCCAGCCGCGATGTCTTTCTTCGATGAGCTAATGAGTAGAGGTCAATGGAAGATTTCATGGCACTAACGCTAACACGTGCATCATATGTTCAGTAAATGAAGCAAGACGGCAAATTCTGGCTGTTTTCAAGTAATTTCTTTATGCAACGCTGATGAGGACTTCATATTGCGCAGCTAAATTCAAGTTTAAGTCTAACGCATACCTCATAGGCGTGTTCTCGGATGAAACTGACAGATAAAGAAAGACAACGTCTAATGATGCCAAGCGTTTTAGATTTGTCAGCCGCAAGTTTGGTGATATGTTCAGATCAGTTCAGTTTGTCCGCGATAACACCACTTAGATATCGGTGTGATATCCTGAAGTCGTCTTAGAGTTTGATGAGTACGAATAATGCAGAGTGGAATGTTTCGGGACACTTGCATACTCTGGCATTTGGACAGATTCAGCTTCATAGCCATGCGGCACACGTGGTTTCTGTTATATTGAGGTTGTTCTGTACGAGTGACCGGTCAGAGGAAGTAGTAATGCGGCGATAAAGTGCGCAATCGTCAGCGAAAAAGCGAATTGTAGATTTTATGCTTGTGGGAGGGTCTTTTATAAAAACCAAAAATAAAAGTGCTCTGAGAACAGAGCCTTGTGGTACACCCGAAATAACATTAGAGCTTCTGGTTAGATAGTTTCCAACAACAGTAAACAGAACACGGTCTGAAAGGAAAAAGGCAATACATTGCAGTATTCAGGGATCTAAGGAGAGAGACGAGAATTCAGCTATCGGACGTTGGTGTGGGACCCGGTCAAAGGCTCTGAGAGAAATCCGATAAATAATATCAGTTTGAAATGAAGAATCCAGGTTGAGATGTATGTCTCTGATAAACTCATACAGCTTGGTATCACGCGAATTTGATAGCAGAATGGTTGGCAAAAAAAAATTTGTTCAAGTTAAAAGCGGCCTGTGAGTATATGTTCCAGAGAGAGAGAGATAAAAGCGGTAGAGGAAAGGCAGGAAGGTTAACCAGAAGAATGTTCCGGTTGGCTACCCTGCACTGGGGGAGAGGGATGAGGAGGCGTAAAAGAATAAGTAGAGCAATGTGGTCTGTATCTAGGACGACAAAGAATGACAAGAGCACTGAAAGTCACAGGCCGCTGCAGCTGTAGCCTGCACACCTTGAGGGCAAGGAATGCATGGTTATGAAATTGGGTGATAGTGTGATGGATCAGAACGATCGCCGGCTATGAAAAGCGGTAGAACCTTGCTTAATGTGCAGTCATTTGGAATTGAGCAACTTGAAATTGATTGGCTAAAAGTCATTTTTATTATCTGGCTTAAAATGTCTTAACTGCTATTTAGAAACTGGGCAGAGGTCTCGGCAGGCCCGAGAGGGCTAGACGACATCAGGGTGCCAATAAGTTTACCTTTGCCTTCGGTGGAAATAGAAATTGGAGGCATCTGGCTAAAAGTTCCATTGGGATAGTTGGGTGCATTAAGGACTGGTTCTCAAGTAAAAACTGATGAGAAGTATGTATTGATAACATCAGCACAATAATCACCGGGGACGCGAGAGCAATTTTGGTCACGGAAAATAATATTTTGTGACGAGTTCTGGTTTGGTAACGAAATCTTCAAGAATTTTGGGAGGTTATTCCTGATATTATGCAAATAATTACTGAAAAATTGTTTTCCTTGCGCCTCAAAAGATTCGTATAGCTATCGACGCGTTCGAAGTACTTGAATTTTAAATCAGAAATTGAATTTTTTGCTTTCCGGAAAGCCACTTCTTTTTCTTTAACAGCCTTCGAAGAGCATTATAAAACCAATGCTTATTAGCATCTTGGCGAATGTAGACAAGAGGAACAATAGATTCCATGAGCGATATCATATTTTGCTTGTAAAGCAACCAGTTACCCTTTACTTTTCGGGGATGGACAGACTTACTTAAGTGGCAAAGACATGCTTCCAGGTCCTGGTTAATTTGCGGGTTTGTCGGCTTTGTTGTAGTCTCGAAATATTTTATGATAACTTGCGGGAACGAATGGCAAAGAACAAAATTAAAAAATGGCAGGTTATGATCATTAAGGACACTAGTATACGAGAAAGACTTAAACAACTCGAGTTTCAAGACAAATACAAGCTCAAAAATGTTGGTACCAAACATTGGAGGTTTTAACAGACTGAACCAAATTGATAGTAATAATAATAATAATTGGTTTTGGGGAAAGGAAATGACGCAGTAACTGTCTCATATACCATTGGACACCTGAACCGCGCCGTGAGGGAAGGGATGAAGCAGGGAGTGAAAGAATAAAGGAAGAGAGAGGTGCCGTAGTGGAGGGCTCCGGAATAATTTCGACCACCTGGGGGTCTTTAACGTGCACTGACATCGCACAGCACACGGGCGCCTTAGCGTTTTTCCTCCATAAAAACGCAGCCGCCGCGGTCGGGTTCGAACCCGGGAACTCCGGATCAGTAGCCGAGCGCCCTAACCAATGAGCCACCGCGGCGGGGCGATTGATAGTAAGAAGTAATGAATTTTTTTCTACTTTTTTTATTTAAAGTGAATAAGTCGAACATCCTGGCCTGGTGTCGGCTTATTTAGAGAAATGCATGAAAAATGGGTCTTTGACCCCATCTCGAACAAAACCAAAACACCTTGTGCCATGGTGCTCTTCGGCTGCCGACGCCCTTTCGCCATAAAAATTCACTCTCATCATCAACAGCATCATCAGCACTTTTTTTTTAATGCGACGTGTTGGTCTTCGTTTCACCAGGGGATGAATGAGAGACAGGAGGTTGAGGACGCGGAGGGGATGGCAGGAAAGAGCGAAATAGAATGTCTTGGTGCCATATGAAACGCTAGCCCACACTATAGCCTTCGCGCTTGCATTAGTTCGCAAAATCAACCCGTGTATATTTAGTATACGTTTGTCTTCAAGTCTACAGCTTAACAACTGCTACCTACGATGCTCACCTTAAATGCTATCTTTGCTTTTCATCTCTGTATGCCAGATTTCCAGCACACTTTCGGGAGCGCGCTTTTCGATGCACGCTTTTCGACGCTTTTCTCTGTCTTTCTGCCTTCCTTTCCATTTTAGATCTCTTTTTTTTCTACCCAGACTCTCCGCATAACTGAAGCAGCCACTAAACGAATCGCCTCCTCGTACTTGATTATCCGCCCATCTGTATAGGGACGCATCGCCCGGAGCCTCCTTCCTCAGTTTCCGGTGCCGTGCTTCCGCACCGATTTCTCGTCGCGATTCGCGAAGTAAAGCTGCATATATGTGCGCGTGCGTGTTTGTGTGTTTATCCGCCCGCCATCGTCTCTCGTGTTTCTCTTTTTTTTTAATTCTATTTTCTGCATCTCCTCACTGTTCGGTTCCGTTCCTTCCCCTGCCGTCCTACACAAGCTGACACCTAGTCTTCTGTGCAGAGCTATTCTCATAGAAAGATAAATGAGAATATCATTCGTATTATCGTGCGCAAACCATTTCGAAACGAGTTTTTCGTTCTGTATCTCTCTCAACGCCACCGAACGGCGCCGTTTTAGCGGTCGTCCCTTTGCTATAAGCGACTGCGCCTTGTACGGGGAAACATAAGGAAGAGGGCACAGCAAGAAAGAAGCCTCGTAGCACCGAGAGTGGTTCCGCGCATGAATAGTGCCGCTGCGGCTTAGATGTCTCGACAACAAATAGTTGCACACCTACGCGCCCTTGGCTGCTAACCCTGAGGAAAGTGCACACGCATACAGCCGAAACACGACGGCCGGTCACGCCTGGTTTCAGATGCGTGCATGCATCGGAATGGTTCATGTTATTCCGTGGTGCAGAACACGTCCAAGCTCCAGTGGCATTTAAGCAAACTCTTATAGAAATTACATTAAAGTCGTTCCGATGTGCTCTTGGTGATACGAGTTAGGAAATATTCGTGTTGGTTTATCCGAAATAAAAGACAGAAAATGACAGTCTTCAAAACGTAAATATGACGGGTTTGAGTCTTCGCAGGCGCTGTGAACAACTCGTACTTGTCGTTTCAGACTTGCACACTGTTCCTGTAGTGTGCAGCACCCTACAAACTACCATTATGCACCCGTTGCTGCGTCGGAAGTAGCGGTGCATTCCTTCAAATTAACATAGCTCTCAAGCAAATCACACTATCCTTCTACAAAGCCCTTCATGAAAATACGAATGACCAGTGGAAGTGGGAGTAAATTACTCCTTCTGCGGTAAAAAAACAAACACCCATCGCACAATTCCAGAGTCCTATGCGTTTTCATAAAAGCGGCAACAAGTTTCGCGGGCCCTCTAATTTTTTTTATTATTCAACGGTGCTATTCTTAGCGTCGCGGTATTCTTGTTGATTTTTCTTCATCCTAGGTCTTCTTCTTCATCTTTGTTCCTCATCTTCTGCATGTAATGTTCACTTCCGCAAAGCTGTCATTTCAACGAGGCTGTTCGAATGAAGTGAAAACAGAAAAAATCAAATGATAATAAAACATTTTTGTGGATCGAGGAGACTGCAAGGAAAAGCAGCGCGTCGGAGTTTTAGGAAGCCTGCCGTGCACAATTTAGAGCGTTAGAGAGGGGACAACGTCGGGTACACATGAAGCGCCTGTAAATCCTGATCAAGGTTAAAATAGTCTTGTAGTTAATCTCTTCGAGAGCATCACACAACGGAACTCCGGCAACTGTACAAGATCACCTAACAAGAAAGTGGGCCACAGCCTATCGGGCGATTCTTTGCACAGCACCAAAGTGCGAATAAAAGAGCTCGGTAAAAGAAAAAAAAAGAACACTTGCAATGAATGTACCAGAGAAAATGTTACCTCCAATGTTCTAAAAAATGAATGGGAAAATAACTTTCCGACTCGATACGTACTATACGCCCCATACTCATGGACGCCGCAGTACGAGTCGGGATCGCTTCGACTCTGCTAGTATGCCTAATTTTTTCATGGTGGTTCGATAATTATGAGGGCTACCCAGATGAATAAGATATTGTAATGTTCACTTATTACGTTCCAAATTCAAACAATTTTCTACATTTGGATCATCGTTGCATTTGTATTTACGGGAAGATATCTACACTGTGTCGTAGATCCTGTGGTATTGTTTGCGCTAGTCTTTTTGATAGGTGGAAAAAAGTAAGCAGCTTGTTCAGCAACAGTGCTCTTTATTTGTGCTTGACGGACTCTAGTCCAAGATCACATCTAGACAAGGTGACAAGGTACAATTAAAGACAATCTTGTTTTCTAATCTAGACCGGATTGCTTCGCGCGGGTATCTAAACGAGTCCGTCTGCTACCCACCCCTGTACGCACGCATCTTGTCCAATTATACGAACGAGATTAAACTGTCAGTCCAATCACAGCTTGAAATTTTTTTAGCAGAGGGGCAGAAAGCAAGAAATATACACGCAACAAAAATGAATTTACGCAGAATGCCGCTTTCATTCGGCTTCGTATCAAAAGGTGTGCCTCAACGTAGGTATTACTTATAAAGCACCCATTTCTGTGTATTAAGATAGGAAAAAATAGCAGGCACCAAAAAAGTCCGAATAATGCTCAACATTATTCTTAGAAAACATCATATCTTCGCCGCGGCAGTTATTGTATAAAATCAAAAAGCTTATGTGGAGAAACCTTTAAACTGTCTGACTCAAATAAATTCCAAACGACGTTTGTCAACAAACAGCGATAAAGGAACACACATGGCTAGTTCGTTTTCAGCCAAGCACTACTAGTTTCTGCTCATGCTACATCAGTTGAGTAGTGGAATGAGCATAGGCATTTTTTGTAGACCGGTCTAATTCAAAGAGAATAACATAGCGTCTGTAAATATTTCCAGACTTTAAGCATATTTGGAGAAGCAGAAAAATATTTTACTGCATAACCTTCGTCAGTTTTGTGAATAGTATGTGTGCTAGTGTGTTTTAGAGGATCTCCGAAGGACGCGCAGTTCATTATTAGGAGTTTGAGGCAGCTCCTAGCATTGTACGCGATGTACAGTGTTCGTGGATGCTGAAGTGGTTGCTTTTCTACTTTTTAATCAGTCATTTTTCAGGTAATATTAGTGTCATTGTTTATTTCCTATTGATCGGAGCCACAAAATATAAAAACTCTTTACGCTATGCGCTCCTTGATTTCGATTTCTACTCCCTTCCTTCGAATGTAGTTCCTACCATTGTCTACGCTGCTACTAGTGACAAGCAAAACACAGAAATTGAAGTTGCATGCTCATGCAGCATTTAATTGAGGAAGCGGAGCCCAATGATCAACATCATTGCTGTAAGAACAGTTTTTGCTAGTGGGCAGGGGTGTCAATGAGAAATAAGTTTGGAGCATAAGGAGATGACCCAAGAAACCTTGAAGATTTCTTGCGTCGCGTTGTGCCATGCTGGAGAGCGGCACTAGAATGTTACACAGTCGTGGCACTTTTTTCTTTAATCTCACTGGGCAGAGCGTTACTTCCTGACACAAGTACACCGAGACGCTGTTGTGCATAAGAAACAATGTTGCAGCTGCCCCTCGCTGTTCGCACTACCACTAATGTCATATTCATTAAGTTTACTCGTTAAGTCAACATCTAAATAGAGTCGCCGACCTAAAACTACTCATGCAACGAAAAATATGTTCTTGCTGTCCAGAACATTAAAATTTTGCGCTATCGCAAAAAGAATTGATAAAACTGAAATAATTAAGACGTATGGCTGGCTTGAGCATGTTCGGTAACACTTACAACATAGTTGCGTTTTTTTATGCTTTCGACTGACGGTTATCCCGGCTCTAGATGAGAGTTTTCCGTAATATAAAAAAGCCACGTACCTTGCGGCATGTGCAGGAAGCAGCTTTATCATTGGCACAGGGCCCATGTCCAGATATCGGGCTGTGGGGCTACGCGCGTAAGGAAATATATGGCTCATAACCGGTCGCTTGGGCGGTATGTCCTGCTGAGTTAATAAGCTCTCCGTCTGTGTCATGCTCTGAGGTTTTTCTGAGCCCACGCTTCGGCGGTGGTTTATTTATGACGGGAGAGGGGGTGGGGGGCACTTGTATGCAGCTGCTTGACGTGTATGTTTCCCGTGTTAAGCTCGTGGAACGTTGCTGCCTCCAAGGAGACTATTCTTTCTTGAGCGGTTTCGTAAAGCAGAGTGAAACGATGCTTTGATTATTTTTTTCTTTTTTTGTGAGCCGCTGTAGCAGTAATTTCGCTCGCTGACATTCACCGTTGGAAAGCAGTCGCAAAGGGAGCAGTGTGTACATTTTTATCTGAACTTGATACATCGGCCAACTTATCAGACACGCCCTGATACAATTCTTCACTTTGTAATTAAGTAAGGCAGTAGAAAGAAGGCACTTCTTTCTGTTTATCGTGCGGTCCACTCACCTTCTTTTACCCTTTTCTTTTTTCCGTACCCCAAGAGGGTAACCACGAAAGAGGGAATTGGAGGAAATGTTTTAGTCTAAGCGAGTTGCCCACCTCGCTCAAACCGTCACGGAACGTCGAACTGGTGCCGTTTATTCTTAGTTGAAATGCTTTTTATGATCGTTTGCTGTGAACGACTAGTCAAATGAACCAGAGGCAGTTTATTGTGATGTATTTATTCCATTGTCAAGAATGAAGCGGCTGGCCCGAAAAGAAGCGTTGGTACATTGAGATAGATTTATCGTATAGTTTTATATCTCTTTATGTGGTGATGGCGGTGAAAATATTTACTGGCACGTTTGGGAGCGAGTATGTGCGAATATTTTAATTTTAGGCATAAGAGTAGACCATTAAACATTTGATTTCATATTCGATTTGAAAGGTCTGTCAGAATACCGGAAATGACAAAGATGTTTGAGATGAACCGATTGTCTGGAATTGCATTATCTGAGATTTGTTGTCTTCCTAATGAAAAAGGCTAGGCCCAATTTACACAACGCTGCGAAGTAATTGCTGCTCCCACCACCCTGCAAGCACACAATATTCAGATAATATTGTTACGTGAACCAAGGTGAATAAGACCCAAAAACATCATAGGCACAACGCACAGGCCGAGAGCAGAGGGCCCGCACAGATGACAGGGCACCCAAAAGCAGAACCCGGACACAACCAAGACACTTCGTTCACCTCGTCTTCATTCATAATATCCGTTGCGATATTTTGCACATGGCACACTAATTTTACGTACTCTATGTGATATTTCGAGTTTCGTTTTCCAAGAAGAGCGTACCATTTTTAGTTTTTTTTATCTTTTGCAACCATGGGGCTCTGAGGTGGAGTCTGCATGTTCTCCGCTGTTTTCCCGTCTTTTCAGCTGTGAACTGGTTACATGTCGGTCTTCCAAATGAGGATTATGTTTCAACCGCTGATTTCATTGACCCGAACTGTGCACTTAGAGTTAAAAAGATCTAAAAAGGAAACACTAAGTTAGGCGGATGGGTTAGCGTGATGTTATAACGAATATGTCTTTTTTATATGCCGTATTTTCTACGTCACAAGATTGCGCACAAACGCGATACACGTCGGGCCGCCACTCGCGGAATCATATAATGCACGCTTGATGTGTCTGCTGCATTTTTTTGTACAACTCTGCTTTTTCGTCAATCCGTCAGCTTCTCATTCTATTTGCACGGCCTTGAACTTCTCCGCCACGATTGGTGACTTGGCCGTCCTGTTAGTTGCGTTTCCGACTGTGATTCTGATTTTGCGAAGAGGCGCCTCTCATTGGTCGGGGAGCTGAGTGCAAAACTCGTCACAGAAATGACAAACCCGCGCACATTTTGTTTGTGGCGGTTTAATTGTGGAACTGTTTCGGGAGTTACATTTTCGATTTTCCTATTAATGCAGCCACATTTGCACGCAGACAAATAAAAATGACGGATGGTTTATTGTGGTAGGCCAAATGTGAATTGGGTTCGCTAACAGTTCGATTTGCACTTCGGTTTCTCTGTTTCGATTACAGTGGACGGGGCACTCGAGCTCCGCCCTAAGGGTATGACGCGTCGGCGGTAATGGCTTAAT
This sequence comes from Amblyomma americanum, assembly GCA_030143305.2. Taxonomy (NCBI): domain Eukaryota; kingdom Metazoa; phylum Arthropoda; class Arachnida; order Ixodida; family Ixodidae; genus Amblyomma; species Amblyomma americanum. Next base: position 79,495 of record JARKHS020031583.1, on the reverse strand, counting down.
GCCCATATATTCAGAATTAGCGATTTTCTACCGTACATTCATAGATCGCTGGGAGCCCTCGTACCACTCCTGGCGCAGTAGAGCAGCTGCTAAGCGATGCACCACTGGCCTGCGATGGCAGCGTGATGTCCCCGGTGTAGCTTGTGAAACATAGGTTGCTGATCGCGAGCTGCCTGTCGCGACCGATCACTAGTTGAACTGCCACCTGCCAGGTTGGGCAGATTGTAATGACGTCAAACGGTCACGTGACGCCCCTTAGGTGGCAGGTGGGCCATCTGGGACTGGTTGCCAAAAACATGGTTGGCATGCGGAGGAAACTCACAGACTAAAGCTAGGTGGCTGAGTAGAAGCACCAGTCTTGCTTAGTTTGATATTCTTGTGTAGCGTCCCTCTAAGGCCTGCTGGTTTATTCTCTGACAAGGTGAAATGTTCAAACATGCGAAAAAAGTGTTTAATTTTTCATAAAAGTAATTCAGCTTCGTTATTTTGGCTAGCGATTCAACATTAAAGTTTAACTGTTTGTTCTCAATTTGTGCCAAAAATTGGGGGTATTTGCACAAAATATTTTGTTTTTTTTACGTGCGTACTGCTAGCCGTGGTCATAATTCTGTAGTAGTAATTGGAGACACAGCAGAAGTTTTAAATGAGTGTTCAGATAATAGGGAGAGTCGCATTTTTTATTGCGGTGTTGATGATGGTGGTGGTGGCGGTGTGAATATACAATCAGGATTACCGTTACAGTGGCAGTCTGCATTTGCTTCGCCTGAGTCCTTGATTTCAGTGATTGTGTCTCTACCACTGTCTCTACCTAAAACTCCTCTAATAACTTCAAGTGTGATCGTGGCACTCAAAATCACAATTCAAATGACGTGCACATAATATGGGCTGCCGTACAAAACAAATTCATACAACCCCGATTCAGAAAAATAAATTGAAGAAAGCTCTCCTAGATTGCAAAAACTTGAATTGTATGATTGTACACAATTTTGTTCAGCCAATGTCTTTCACTCGCTTTACGCATGTACAAAACGAGTACCCAAATGAACCTATTGTCTCATCATGAAACTTTTGCTGCAATTACTATCCGCTGTATTTCTTCCATGTAATTTTAGCTCAAGGTAATCGAACTGATTGGCATCAGTTTCGAAGTAATTGTGCTGAAGAGAACGACATATTTGAGACGCAAAAGTCTTGTTAGTTTTCTTATTGAGAGCAGACGGCCTTTAGTACGTGATTCATGGCAAGGCCGCATTTCACTATCTCGCTACATTCTAGCTCGAGATCTAGTTTATAATATAACATTTAGTGCGGTGGTTGGAACATGTAATGCCATACTCGAGAAGAGATCGGAGTGATAAAGTACAAAACGTCTGTCTTTTACTTTTTCTTTACTCTTCTCTTTTCTTCTTTCCATTTCGATTTATTCATTTATCTCGTTCGCTTCCACAATCTCTCTTCCACCGGCTGCAGTTGCTAAGAAAGACAGTACAGTGACCTATACACCTTTGTACATAATATGTTTTCTCCCAAATAACAGCTGACGCGACCACCACCAACACCATCTGGACAAGGTGGCTCGATCATGAAGTTTTAGTGAACTAGTGGAAACGGCCCTGGATGTAATGTATGACACGCGTTTGCTGCAAATATTTGTCCCACTTTAAGCCCGAGCTACTAACTCTGTCGATATCCTTACATGTAAGGTTGAATCGTGTTCTCGTCTCTCTAATGAACGTTGGTTTCTTCTCCCTTGTCGGCCGTCGTGCTATTTTATCGGCATTTATCTGTATTTCATGCTCTCGACTTAAATCTACGCTATCTTAGACCGGTAATCAATACACTCAATGTTCTTTTCTATTTATTTCTTCATGGTTACACAATTGTGTTAAAAAATGCGGGCTTATACTTTTGTGTCACAATGCGTAACATTGCTAGAAATTGAAGGCTAGATGAATACCTATACTGTGGTTTGCAGTACTCCTGATGGAGCATATTTGCTGTCGAACGCATGGCCATGGCAAGAGGTACAATTATGTTGGACTGAAAATAAAGCTGTAACCTGAAGACTTTCAAAGTTTTACTATGTTTGCAAAAGAGCTTAGAGTGTTACACCAAATTCAAAGCTTTTTTTTTAGAAGTCGATAAACAGGGAACAGTTTTTTGAAAAACACAGGGTTACAAGCGCTGAGGTATACCAGAAATATCCGGCGCCTCATGCGCTGACAGAGCGGCCGGCGTGGCGTGCAGTCTTTTGCTGCCTGCACCGGACACTGCACGTGTGTAGCAGGCATTCAATATTATACTGTAGCCGACCCAAGCAGTTCACATTAAGGCTCAAAATTCTTACTACTCCGCCTGTCTATCTCCTCATATCTAATGATTATGGAAGTGAACGGATTGTCTCCATCAGGTGGATCCTTGTTGACGCGCCTTTTCTTGGAGAGTGCTGAATATTAGTTAGCTTATTTTCCTTCACAGTACCCATTGCGTGTTTAAAAAGAGCACTCCCTAATATTTGCACACTGTGAGCGCAAAAGATGTGGAGAAATAGTTGTAGGTACAGTCCTGTTTTACTGGGAGCAAGAGACTAAGGCCAAAGTGTCCTGTCTTAGAGAGAGCTATCAGTATAGACACAAGAAATTGAAGCTGGATAAAGTAATCACCATTGCAGTGTGTAGTACCGACCTAAGCTAGGTCTGCCCTCCGTTGGTTGTGCCTTAAAGGATAAAAGGAAAACACAGCAGGCAGAATCCTTTTTCGAATATGTTTCTCTATTTTCAGCGTTCTTTGCCGTAGATTGAAAATATTGTGCCCTTCCTTCAACGATCCCGAGTGGAACTGACATTATTTCGAAAAAAATAATAATTTGTTAAAGTACCATAGACAAAACCCGGCTTTGCGAAGCTTTTGCGCGCGGTGCCACCAAGCCGCAGTAAACAAGCGCGCTTCGATGGGCTTACGGAATTAAGGAGAGCCCTTGCACAGACATTGTGAAAAGATAAAGTAAGCTAATTTAGCCATTGCCAATATCATTGCTGCAAGTACTACTCGTGTGTCAAGAATTTAATTTTGATCCCTACACAAATCAACTCACCTCAGAAATGGTTTCGCCACCCATGAATCAAAACTGAACAGGTGCTTCCCCCTCCCCGCCTCCCGTAGACCAGCTGCTACTGCTGCTTCATAATTTTTTTTATATATAGGGTAGGGCTAGGAGGAGAGGAGAAAAGAGGGAAGAGGCATGCTGTAACAACACGGGCAGAAAAGTGAAATATTGAATTATTTCTTTCTGGGAGGTGCAATTTGGAGACTTGATCTCGCAATTCATTTTGCACGTCGTCGAGCTTTACGATATTAAATCTTGAAACAAGCAACGCAACTCAGGAAGTCAAAAAACGGCATGGCAACAAACACTTCACAAGGCTGGGTGCTATGTCTGTCGATTTTATCTCTTCGCCTTTCTGTATTGACCTACTTGTTTCCCGAACCAGAAATTATTTCACTGTGTCACACCCGCGCATAACGACGACTTCACGTTCACAAAACTTGGTTCTTGCAATTCAGGGAACGCAAATGAAGCCGCAAAATTCTGAATTGGTCTCCCTCAAATGAAAACGAGTAGAAAAGCCCTGAGTGCCCTAAGAATAGTTTATTAACCCTCCAAGCTGTGTTTGCAGACTCCTGAAGCCATTCCCAGTAATGCTGACGTTTAATGGTGCCAGACGAGTTCGCACATCCCTAGGACTCAATTTTTGTTTGCGAATTTAGAAAGTTATTCTCTCTCTCTTTCCTTTTTTACTTTTTATCAAACATTTTTTGCTGCTCACGTGATTGGTTTATAGCAACTACCCATTACAATACTAAGGAGATGGTCAATTAAGTCAGCTAGCACTTTAAGAGAACGAATAAAGCCTTAGGAACCGCAGGAAGCCTGGAACCCGTGAGAATTTCTTCAGAATAATCGTAGCTTCGCTAGTGTGGGATTGAAGAAGGGGTACAGAGCGCTGCACAACTGCTTCGGCCTTTCGTCTCCTAGCGGACGATAGCTAATTGATGCACCTAGGACTTGGGAAGTTAAAGACATCCACTGCACGAAGGAACCACATCCATATTTCCCTCTCCTATCTTCTTTAAAACCTTGGCACCAGCCTAAACATGGCCCTTGTTATTTTTTGTTATTCCTGTTACGACGTGCAAACAGTGCGATCTGATCTTTCGCTTACTAGCTGCGGCAATCTGTTGTAACTGTTGTGGTGCATGGCGCTGGCTCTGAAGTGTCTCTTGTCGTTTCTTGGGTTCTTGATTTCTTTGTGTACTATACGGACTCCCCATTAAAGCTTCCAGATTGAGCTCAATGGGCAATGAAATTTCGGGGAAATTTTAAAATATGAAACATAACGGGAGTCTCTGACCGGACGAAGGCCCTGCAAGGCCATAGCTAGAAAATCTAGACTGGCGCATATTTCAACAGAAATTTATTTATAAACGTAATTTTTCATATAGCGTTAGATTACACTGCAAATAGTTAATATACCCGCATATATCACCTCGGCAGGCTAGCATTTTTTTCGTGTTAACGATTTCATTCAAAGAATGCTCCACAATAAAAAATTATGTCCAAGACTTCTGCACTTTCCCTCATCGCTGCTGCCGGTTCCTTATTGCACAAACTCGAAACAACGTTAGCCTAACTACGACGCCGTTTCTGTTTGTTTGTCCTGCCCGCTGGAAAAAACGAGCGCCTTCTGTGGTGCCGACTCCAGTGGATGAGACCCGGTTAAAGAAACTCAGGAAATGCCGTGATTCTTGTCCTGAGGGCATCGCTGGTCACAGGCTTGCTATAAATAATCATGCCACTTCAAATTTCGGAGATTATATTTCTATCTCTGTTTAAATGCTGCGACAGTATAAGACAGTATACGTTAAAGTCCTAGCATCAAATTGTGCCAAGGCCGTTTTTCGTGACTTGTGTTACTCCGGCGTTGCCTTTCTTTATGTTTATTGGAATTCTGCGGACATGGTAACTTAATTTGTTTCAGTGGAGAACCCGCCAGGAAAAAGTTTGCGTCAACAACTTAATAGCAACTCGGTGTGTTCGAACAGCGGTCGGCGATGTGTAAACACTTTGCCTATCATATTGATTTTTTTAGTTAAGAAAACGGAATAAAAAAGTGATAAGATACATATAAACACTCTGAATTCTACCCTGTAAGGCTTTCAATTTTTTTGTTTTTAGAACTAGGAATAAATCTAACAGAATTTCAAACATCTGGTTTGTGTCACGCATTCCGTATTGTTTGCTATCACACCAGGAAGTCCGGTCGGCCACAAGTGAATTTGCAGAGCATTCGCAGAATTCCAAAGCAGCGCATTCTGGTTTCTAGGCAGTGAACGAAATCTGGACAACTTCGCATAAAACTGATTATTCCGGGTGACAGTTGCCGGGATAAGCCAGTCTCCCATGTTACTCCGGAAAAGGAAATGGGAGAACTCAAAAGTGGTTTCGACATTCAGCGCATGTTTGTCTGAGAGCTTGACGGTGAACCGATTCTACACGTCGTCACCGCAGTCCAGTTTCTTCTTTGAATACTAGGAAAAAGAAAACAAAAAATATTGAAGACAGCATTCGTTTTGTATGCATCGTGCATCACGTCCGGGATGTCATGCCTTTGCTTCCCTTTTTGCTTCCATCTGCTACTTTCATTTCGCTCCGCCAACAGCAGTCTCCGCAAATGCAGTTCCAACGCTCCTCAAATGTACTTTTTGTCGACACCATGATGCCAGCGTTCAATGAAGTAAAAGAAAACAATGGCTGAAATGAATCATAATGTCGCATAAGCAAGCCTACCATCTGTGCGTTTGTAGAGGAAACCTATGGCTACCCTCAAATTAAGAAGCATGGTTTTTTCTTCTTCTTGTTCTGCTTTGCTTCTTCAATCTATGGCCAGGTTTACTGCGTGTTTCAGTCACGACGACGCGTGCTGTTTGCAGTTCTTTCTTAATAGACCCCTCTTCTTCGGAAGCGCTGAAGAGGCAGGGGACGTGCTTTGACGGTGGAAAAAATACTAGAGCAACACACATTCTTTCACGCTTCCCTCCTACAAGGTGTGTACGAAAACTCAATTGGATTTGCAGCGGAAGGTGGTCTGGAACGCACAATCGGTACCCTTGATATGTCCCAGGCGGACGTTGCCTTATCATTTGATTCGTATTTAAGCGACCCTGGGTACCCGTACATTGCGTAGCTCCATTCCTAGGCAATTTCGCATCCGATTGCATCCTGATTCCTCTCGCTCATCTGCCATTCTCCTCCTTTTCCTGTCTCCTCCTGCTACCCTGAATTCTGCATGACTTCCACGCTGTCGACGAGGTGGAATGGAATATCTCGGAGGGCACCACGAGTCTTGGCGTCTAGGTGAGGCGGAGCTGTGGGTCTGCATCGCTTTCCGGCAGGATGCGGACGCGACTGCGTGAGTGTGTTAGGTGCTGCTCTTCTCGCGATTTCGTCCCCTCCCAGCTAGCCGAAGAAATCTGATTTATTCAATCGGGACATCATGAAACTTCGCACCTGAATTTTGCCCGACTCTAATGTGTCATATACAGTTCCTCGAGGCACCTCGCAGGAGTGGGAGAGGAGTCGTGGTTTCTAATCTTTTGATGAGAGTGAGACATTTCCACTGTCAAAAAACCTTTGATGTTATGCCGTATTCTGCGTGTCTGTGCAAGTTGACTAAACTCGGATGCTTTTCGCAACCCTCATAAGTTAATTCGGCGCTTCTTTATTCAAATGTGCTGTGCTTAGTTCGTATGAGCAAGTTACATTGCATGCTTTCTGTTCTGTTTTTGTGCTTCCACTACTACTGGGTTGGCAGTATAACACTCTTAGCCCTAAAAATCTGGTGTAAGCGTTGTGACCGGAGGGTTATTGGCGAAAGGTGGGCGAAGGAGTAGGGAAGAGAAAGAGAAGAGAGGAAGAGGGGATGCGTAGCAATAGCTTCTCTAAAGAGCGCGAGTAACTAACTCACGATTTGGAGCTGCTGCGATCGGAACGAATGGAGGAGTGCGAGAGTGAAATAAACAGGAGGAGGCATGCAGATATAGCCCCCCCCCCCCCCCCCCCTAGCGGGACGCCGAATCAGAAAGACGATATTTAAAGGCGGAGATTATATCAAATTTGAAAGCAAAAATTGGTAGGGGTTTAACGTAGTTAAACGTAGTAGACGTGCGAAAGCAGGAGTTCATTCTTTAGTTGGAGGGGACACTTAGGCTCCGCCTTAATTGTATCACGCGATATCTTTAGTGAGTTAATGCCCATATATGCAGAATTCGTCGTTCTCTACTTAACATTCATAGATCGCGGCGCATGTACTGAATGCGCGCATTCATATATTAACTCTTCCGAACCAGGTGTCGCCGCACTTACGCTACGTATATCCTGGCCTAACAAAGCTAGGCCATCATCAATTTTTTTTTATCACAGCCATCGGTAGGAATTGTGCAACCCAGGTTACTCTTGTCGAGCAACCTCTCGCGCAGCTGGCACAAACTCCTGCGAGCATACCCGAGCTTCATCGAGCAACCCGGCTAAGCTCGGGTAGCAACTCCGGTTGCTAGGTAGCGGCACAAGATCGAAAGAAAGTACTTCGTGTGCATAGTGACAAGATTCTTTGTCGACGTTGCTGAGCGTTTGAGTGCTTTCGCACTAAAATCAAAATCACATTTGTGACTCCGAAATGCTGCTTTAGATTGTTTGATCGCCTGTAAATATTTTCTTGCAGCTTACTACCCACATTATAAGGTAGCAAGCGAATATATGCTAGCGCATTGCTTAAACAGTGGGCCTTGTCTACAAAGTACCTATGAACAGCATCATCGTGGGAGTCTTCAGGAGTTGCTGTCATGAGAGGTAAACAATGCCAATGAAAATATTATGATATGCCTAAACACGAACAAAATGAATACCTGGAAGTAAAAAAAAGGCTTTCTGGTTCGTTTCGTTCGAGCCTTCACTTTTGAGCCCTTATTATGGACAACGTTATTCTTGCTACCTTTTTCATGTCTTCGTCTTTAGTATCTGCCTTGTTGGTTTTCCGTGAGTGGCGCCACTTTCTCGAGCAGAGGGAAAAAGATGCGATTTATCTCTCGTTCCAAACTCCACTGACTCAACCCAGGCAACTCACACGCGAGAAACAGCGTTGTAAAAAGGGCAGGGGGGGAGGAGGGAACGTCTGACTGTTTCCATAAAACACGGGTTCGCGATCCCGGCAGTACGACGCGCTTCCAGCTTAGAAACGCACGCCCTGATCACAATAAAATGTGCTTACGAGCAACGGTCTCTACACCTGAGCCAGAGTTCTAGGGTGGAAGTAAAAGAGTTGATTTCAGAGTGCGTGGAAGTGCATAGCGCTCTGGTGTCGGCAGCTGTCGTTACCACATTTGTGAAACAACTTAAAAATGAGAATAGAAGGTAGACAAGAAAAGAAGAGACAGCTGCCAGGATGGCTTACATTTATTCTTCAAGGTTTCGGCTATTCATAAAGCAACCGAAACAGGAAAAGAGCACACATATGGCGGTAACTTAAATTTGAACCCAAAAATAACAGAGGACGAAGAGGACTGAAAGGCAGCGGACTGTCATACATACACTGCTCTCGCTGCGTGCGGGCTGCATACATGCCAGACGCTGCGCAAGTGGAGCGGCACCCTCTGGCGAAGCGCATTTGACAGCGATAGGCGTTAACTCGCTGGGGCGTAAACTCCCCGCTGCCTTGAGACAGGCACCCTCCACCGTTCTTCGTGTGTCTCGTAAGTGCGCCCGCGTGGCTCATCCTGGCGGAAATTCCCGAATGCGCGTAGGCGCTCCACGCTGGCTGGGGTCGGGACGGGCAACGTGAAGTGGTTCTTCGTCCTGGGTTGTTTGGCATCCAGTCTCTTTATTCTTTTTATTTGGCGCCTATTTTCTTCCCTACTCGCCGCTTTTCGGGCACTGCGGCGTCTTTACAACAACGTTGTGCTTCCAGCCGCGTGAAGGCTATGAAACGCCTCTCGCACTGACAAGGCAGCCCGAATGCAATACAGCTTGAGGGATGCCGGAAAATAAACAGCGGCTCGCTTCACTTCATTTTTTTTTGTCTTCCTCTCCTCGCTTCCTCCATAGTTTGCTCAGTGGTTTGTTTGGTGGCTTATTCTCACGCTGGCTGGCCTGCTCGAGAATGCGAATAAAAAAGGAAAAAGAAAAGAAAGTATACCCACACGCGCGAGAGACGCTTTAGTAGGCGGCGAAGTAAACACTCCTCAAAGCATCGGAAGTATTTTAGCTTTGCACCTTACGCCTGGCGGTTCAGTTTGTTGCATCCCGTTCAATGCAGGGCGATGGCTCTGAGTAGTCTTGCGGAATGCGCGAAGCTGGCGCAGTATGAGGTAGCGATTATAGGAGCCCGCGAAATCTGCCGCGGCGCAGTTGTGAAGGGAGCTGAAAGACTCTAAGGTACCCAGGAAACTGCCTCTCTGGAAATTGGGCCTCATGTTTATAGAGTGCACGAGACAAATCTCTCATCGCGTGCACTTTGGCGAGAAATTAATCACACCTAACTTATTGTGTCACATTTTTCAAGCAATATAGAATAGGTGGCAGAGCTTCTATCAGCGGCTGCCCGTGGAAGGAAACACTTGAGCTACGCGATGCCTCAAACAGTAAAATATTGCAATGGGACAGAATTTTATCACAGCCGCTTTAATCGCCCTTCGTGTAAACATGAATCGTTTCTTTTGTTCTCTCTCTTATAAAGCATCAAATTCTAATAAATTGTGATTGTAGTCTGTGAAACTTGTAATAAAATACAAAATTCAAAAAAGCATAAATGCTTGTGCGAACAGGTAATAACTTGTAAATTGTAATCATGGGCAAAAAATAAAAGCAACATACACACATACAAAAAACAAAAAACAACTAGATTTTCTAAACTTTTAATTTAGCTCTCGAACCATGCTTTTTACAATGACAGAAAAAAGGCTACAATCATCGTAGTAAACAAAATTGGCGAGATAAATCTCGTGAATAATTTAGGCGAATATCTATCCTCTCTTTTTTTTTTTTTTAAATGAGATGGAAATGTTTTCTTTCATAGATTTCATGTGGTTGTACGTTTTGTACGCTAATATTTTTGTACATATTCTTTCAATAATTTTTCATGACTGCGAATTTTGATTGTTTGCCTTGTTGAACACCAACGGTGACTACTCTTGTACTACTGACTCTGGGATGTTGAAGACTTGCTTATAGAATATCTACTCAAAAGGATCATTTAAAGTTGTCTTTCTAACCGCTCGAAAAAATAAACGAATTGCCTTGAAATTATTTGAATTAGCACTGTTCCCCAATCACAAAATAGCTACCGCTATGCTTCTTATTAGCTTGGGTAGTGTTGAAGATTATCACATTTTGACAACGCCAATGCTACGACGTGTTAGTGGTATTGCACATACATTTTTTTGTGCGAAACGTCTAATTAATTCAGCTGCATTTAGAAAGCGAGTTCTGAATTCATTTGTTTACTTAATATAATCCATTGATTCGCGGCAATCACACTGCAGTGAAGGCACACTTGTTAAGTAATTTCTAACCGTTTACCGACTGTTCTGTAACAAAACAGACACAACGCTAAACGACAAAACCGTCTTTACATACATTCGCAGGACAAAATTAAAGACACCGCCGGTGGTGAGAGACTAGGTAAATAATGAGATAAAACAAATATAATAAGAGACAAACGTGGGCATTGTTCATAAAATCCTAATACTGCTGGTGAGCCCACGCCCTCTGAGTGCCTAAAGAGACTTCCTGGCCGTCACCTTTTCGCTACAGTTTTTTTTCTGCAGTTTTGTTGGTCGTCCTGCGAGACATTTTGTTTCTTAATTTTCTTTCACGCGGATGCCTGTGCATCTAGGGAGCATGAATTTTGAGGCCCACCCGGCAGTGATAGAGGCTTCTGTCATTGTGGAGTGACACTGACGACCGCTCTTAAAATGAGGCGTGATCAGATTGCCCCTCCCGAAACCGTGGCAGCCGGAGTGCTCCAAAGAGGGGAATGTGGTTGTGGTTTAAAGGCTTGCGCGTCGATGCACTATCACCTTTGAACTGCTCTGTGGGGGCGAAAAATGCGCTTGTGAAGAGTGTAGTTGTTCCCATCCCCTGACTGTTCGTCCTTTCCTGCACTGGATTTCGCGTTTTTTATTTATTTGTTTTCCCCGCAGGGGGGCGCCTGCAGCTGGCAGGCGTCGCGACGGTGAGTGGCGTCACCGCGGGTTCCCGAGCATCCGCAGGGACATCCCCGCAAGGGGATGATGGTGAACTGTGCATCACCACGGACCCGAGCACCCGCGCCTCGCCGTGCGTGGCATCGCCGTGTCCGGGGAAAAGGGGATCCTGGTGGTTGAGCCGATGCCGAGCGTTTGGACCCTTAAGGCCCCTTGGCAAAGGCAACACACCACTTTGGCCCCAGCTTCCTGCAGACGGCACCTCCGGCCTGACCCGACCGGGGGGAATCGGCAGTCGCCTTTTCCTATCTTCCTCTCCATCTTTCCCTTTCCTATCTCTGTCTCACAACTCTCCTATATCCTACTCACTTCTTAATTTTTCCTGTTTTCCTGGCGGCGAGGGTTAACCTTGTGTGACCAACTACCCTGAGTTGAGTCATATTTGGTTATAGTTAAGGTGTACAGCTGGCGTGGGCTGGACTTGCTTTCAAGTTCCTGTCCCGTCCCCTTGTTGGACTCCGTGGTGGGTGGCTGGCACCATGACCGAAAAACTAAATTTTTTCATGGCTCCACCCTTATCCAAACCTGATCGCTCTCTAAAAAGAGGGCGCAACGAAGCAGCTGATTTTTTCTCAAAAAAGAGACAAACATTTTCAAAGTTCCACGTAATCCACAGTGAAAGTGACGGAATACAGGCAAGAATAATATCCCCATTCCTTGTGTCAAAATGCTTAACCGATACCTTGGGCCCTGGCTACAAGGTCTCAAAAATGTCCAGCGGCGACTTACTTCTTGAGCTGCGCGACAGCATCCAGTGTTCAAAACTCTCCAACATTGCGTCTATAGGGGACATCTCTGTCTCAGTAACCCCCCACCGATCTCTAAACACAGTCCGAGGTGTAATCTCGGAATCAGACTTTATCCATATCACAGAAGCTGAAATGCTTGAAGGGCTTACCGACCAGAATGTAATCGACGTTCACCGAATCAAGATCCGCAGGGATAACAAAGAAATAGATACCAAACACATGGTTCTCACATTTAATACTAGTACCTTGCCCGAAACAATCGAAGTTGGATACTTGAAAGTCAATGTCAGACATTATATACCCAATCCCCGCCGATGTTTCAACTGTCAAAAGTTTGGCCACGGCTCACAAAGTTGCCGCGGCCGCAAAACTTGCGCGAAATGCGCTTCGAAAGACCAGCATTCTGAGGAATGTGACGCAGCACTGCGCTGCGCAAACTGCGAAGGAGACCATGCAGCGTACTCCAGGGCATGTCCGTCCTGGAAAAAAGAAAAGGAAATAATTACCATAAAGACAAAAGAAAACATTTCATTCAAAGAAGCAAGGAGGCGTTTTGCGCTTACGAACACATTCTCTTTCACAGCAAAACCCAACTTCGCTGATGTGGTGCGCGGGGGCGTAGCACCACACAGCTCTACGGCACCTGCTGAGGCTGCTTTCACAGAGCCAGTGGCAGGGCCATCCACGCCCCGGGCAGGGACAGCGAAGGCTGCTCTGCCACCCTCAAAGCAGGGAGCGCCGGTCCATGGGTCGGCATCCCGCAGGACCTCCCCCCGTCGGGAGAGGCCTGAAACTAACACAACCGCGGGCCCTCCGCGGTTCTCCAACACCTCGGTTGAGGTGATGAATACAGCACCCACTCCGCCTCCACTACAGAGGCGGAACAGCTCTCTTGAGCGGAAAAAAGACAGGCCCCTCATAACGGGCCCACCACATAAGTAAATCTCCTTTTATTTTCACTCAAAAACACAAGCATGGCTTTTTTAATTCAATGGAATTGCAGAGGACTTATGCGGAATTATAGTGACATAACACATATTTTAGGGTCAATGTTACCCATAGCTTTATGTCTTCAGGAGACCAATCTTGGTCCACAACATGTACATATCCTGAAACATTATCAAACTTTTAGACGCGATCGCGAGCAGGCAAATCGACTTTCAGGAGGCGTCGCAATTGTCGTCCAAAGCGGCGTCCCTGCTCGAGAAATCAAGCTCAATACAAAACTTGAGGCGGTTGCAGTCAGCATCGTCAGCTATAAAACACTAACAATCTGTTCCGTATACATTCCTCCACATTTTACACTAACAGTCCATGATCTAGAAGAATTGATAGATGAACTTCCAGAGCCATATCTGGTAGTTGGGGATTTTAACGCTCACTCCCCTTTTTGGGGAAGCGAGCGCTGCGACTCTACGGGGCAAACAATAGAAGATTTTATCCTCTCAAATAACATCTGTCTTTTAAACACAGGAAAAGCAACTTATTGTTGCCCAAGCTCGGCAAAAATGAGCTTTCTCGATTTAGCTTTAACATCATCATCGCTTTTTACCGATTTTAAATGGGATGTTTTAAATGACCCTCTGGGAAGTGATCACCTTCCTATTATCATCAGCCTCTCATCGTCTACTGCAGTCATCCCCACAAGACCACGGCGCTGGAAACTTCACCTCGCCGACTGGTCACTTTTTACAGCAAGTGCCACACTAGAAAAAGAATTTTGTGAAGATCCCAGCATAGACGAATTTAATGGAAAATTTACTACATGCATAATATCGGCCGCTACACTAGCCATACCACAAACAACAGGACTCGTACACAAAAAACATAAAGTATGGTGGACACAAGAATGCACATTGGCAAAAAAACAACAAAATAAAGCTTGGGGCTCTCTGCGTCGGTATCCCACAGCGGAGAACTTGGTTGCCTTTAAGAGGGCCAAGGCCAGAGCGCGATTCGTTCGGAGAAATGCCGAGAAATCCTCGTGGCAGAAATATGTGTCCTCTATAAACAGCTCAATAACCTCAAAAAAAATGTGGGAAAAAGTTCGAAGATTCAGTAGTGACCATACCCCTTTCACACTTCCTCTATTGACTACACCCGGGACACAAACATCATTAGAAGAACAGGCCAACATACTAGGTGAGCATTTTGCTGAAGTTTCCAGTTCGTCCAATTACACAAACACGTTCCAGAAGCACAAAGCAATAGCAGAAAAACAAAAACTTCCATTTGCAGCAGGTATACACGAGGACTACAATCAACCCATCACACTCCAGGAATTGATTAGGGCATTATCTTCTGGTAAAAAGACAGCACCAGGCCCAGATAATGTGCATTACGCAATGCTTGCCCATCTCTCTGAGGCTGCCGTGCAGGCATTGTTGAAATTCTTTAACAAAATATGGACAACTGGAAATATACCTGAGGAGTGGAAGAAAGCAATAATAGTACCTTTTCTGAAACCCGGAAAACAACCAACAAGTCCTAACAATTACAGACCGATAGCCCTCACCAGCTGCATCGCTAAATCTTTCGAAAGCATAATAAACACTAGACTGACCTTCACACTTGCATCTCGCCGACTCTTAGATTTACATCAATGTGGATTTAAGAAAGCATGCTCGACCACTGATCACCTTGTCCGCCTAGAAAACACCATCCGAGAGGCGTTCATCCACAAACAGCACTGTATCGGTGTCTTCTTCGATTTGGAGAAGGCATATGATACCGCGTGGAAGTTCGGCATCCTCCATGACCTAGCAGACCTAGGGATCCGCGGCAGGATGCTGAACTGCTTGAACGATTTCCTGACTAACCGCACATTCAGAGTCCGTCTGGGAGCAACTCTATCAACGACATTCACCCAAGAGAACGGCGTACCCCAGGGATGCATTTTAAGTACGACACTCTTTATAGTAAAAATGAATTCTTTGGCCAAAGTAATACCTAAGTCCGTAATGTATTCAGTTTATGTAGACGACATACAGATAGCATACACTTCTTCCAACATACTGTCCTGCGAGAGACAAATACAAATCACACTCAATAAACTGGCTGCTTGGGCAGAGAAAAATGGATTCAAGTTCTCCCCTCAAAAAACAGTAGCTGTTTTATTCTCATTACGACGAGGCCTACAGGTCGATCCCAATCTGTGCTTGAATCAAACCACACTGCCAGTCAAACAGGAACATAAATTTTCAGGCGTCACTTTTGACAAGAAACTTACATTTCTGTCACACATTAACAACCTGAAAAAGAAAGCATCCCAAGCCCTCAATGTATTAAAGGTACTCTCGCGAAAACGGTGGGGGTCCGATAGAGCATGCCTATTGCAAATATATCGCTCTTTGGTGCGCTCCAAGCTAGACTACGGGTGTGTGGTATATGGTTCGGCAAGAGCATCCTACTTGAAACGACTGGACCCTGTTCATAATCTTGGTTTGCGCCTATCAACTGGAGCTTATAGAACATCCCCGGTAAAGAGTCTTTACGTTGAAGCTAATGAGCCCACACTAGAGGATAGAAGAGTCGCACTAACATGCACGTACATCCTAAAAACCCGTTCTCTCCCTAAACATCTCTGCTATCCCATTGTTACCAAGTGCCCATCCAAAAGATTATTTAACAATAAACCACAATCCATCCGGCCACTAATAATGCGCTTTGAAGATAAATGTGAAGAGTTAGGAGTACTGGATGCCCTGCCGAATATTGCACAAAAATATGAAACTTTACCACCATGGTACAACCTGCCTTCAGTGTGCGACTTCACACTGACACACTTACATAAAAAGGAAATGCCACATCAGCTCATACTACAAGAATTCTTTGAACTGCAAGAAAAATATGACACCTTCACTGAATTCTACACTGATGGGTCAAAAACAGAAAGTCATGTTGGATGTGCAGTAATTCAAGACAAAAATGAAAAAATGATACGACTGCCACAGTATGCATCGGTTTTTACTGCTGAGAGTTATGCAGTCTTTGTAGCCGTAGACCAAATAGTAAAAGAAAACATTAAAAATAGCGTCATTTACACCGATTCACTGAGTATGCTCAAAGCGCTGCACTGTAGAAACGCCGCTGAACCCATTATAGGAAACATCATACATAACATAATTAAAATAAAAAAACAAAATCATAACATTATATTCTGCTGGGTGCCCAGCCATGTTGGAATTGTAGGTAATGAGAGAGCAGATGCATGCGCAGCACAAGCTCGAATTGATCAAATAAAACAAGATAACATACCACACAGGGATTTTTTGAAATTAGTGCACAGTAAACTCAGAATTAAGTGGCAGGCTGCATGGGAAGAACAGGCAAACAACAAACTGCATTCTATAAAACCCGTTTTAGGAGAATGGAAATCATGTAGACATCAAGAACGTTTTACCGAAGTTATTTTATGTCGGCTACGCATTGGGCACACACACCATACACACAACTTTTTACTGACAAAACAAGACAAACCTCTTTGCGAAATGTGCGGCGATGTACTCACTGTAAACCACATTTTAATTTCATGTAGAAAACTGGAACAACTAAGAAAAAAATATTTTACAACACTCTACAATGAATACATCCCATTACACCCCAAGTTGCTTTTAGGTGATCAAGCACTGGTTGATCTTTCAAGCATTTTTAAGTTTCTTAATGAAGCCAATGTTTTAAACAAACTCTAGGTATAAAAAGTGTAACATTTAACAAGAACCTAACCTTGTGTTTGGCGCATCATAGCCATAGTTGCTTTTGCGCCATTAAAATCAATATAACTAACTATTTATTTGTTTCGTGGACCACTATAGGAGTGACACACTGTCGGATCTCGGGTGCAATGCAAGCAGTGTCCCGAATGCATGCAATTTGTTCGCACAATGACAAATTTTCCGTTGCGATGCTGATCACTGAGTCAGGATAGTCATCTGTGTTAAATATAATGAAGCGAAGAGAGCACTAATCAGCAGCAGGTCACCGGCATCTGCAGTGTGAGCAGAAATAAATTATTGTTTGATTGGTCTATACTGGCGGTGGCGTGCCCGGTTAATAGCCACCGGCACTTTTGACTGTCAGCTTGCTTAGTGAATATCATAATTGCATGGCAAAAAAGTGACTCTATTGGAAGCCGTTTTGCACTTTTTGATCGGCGGATGAAACCGTAGCCATGTTACTCTATCTGGCATTCACTAACATAAAACTTTCCCCCACGCCATATCAGCTACGACTGCTATTTCGATGAAGCTCAATAATTTGCTTCAAAATTGCAACACGCAGTCAAGTACTTATCACTCAATCGATCAATTTATCAATAGCAGTTATACGCAAGACTGTAACTATTGAACTTCAGTTCATGCATGTGCTCTTGTCTACAGCAATCGCGGCGCTCGTTAACACATTTGCTGAGATGTCAGCTCAAACTTTCCTCTTATCTGCACAGTTTTTAGAGCATATCTTGATAATGCAGGTGCCTTCGCCTATGTGTATATTTAACACAACTGGCGCACATTACTATTTTGACTTCTCAGTTTTCTCGAATGTGTCCCTCTGTTTCAGCGGATAATATGCCGACATGGCCCGTAGAGAAAACGACTCACGATGCGAATCAACATGAATAATACGCGCACTTAATTCCGAGTAAATCCCATAAGCTGTAAGATATTTCTTCTTTGTCCTTCCATACTCTCGTTCACATTTTTATGAGGCTCGATGCATGATTTAGATTAATGTCTTCCCTCCGTGTGTTTCCGACCTCCTCGGCACGAGAAGGCTTGCAGAGCCCTCTCCATATACAAAAAACGTTTTTTTTTCCTCTTGTTTTCGCCCCCGTGCAAACTTTGTACAAGTGCGGATCCATTTTTCGCCCGGCCCAATGTTTCCTGCATCCTTTGCGGAGAGTCGAACCGCTGCATACCAGAACGTTGCGACTTAGGCTGTTCGCTTGTGTCTCAACCTCTTCTCGAAGTTCGATGCGGGGAATGTTTCTCGAATGAACTCCGGTTCGTGAACGGCATACCGGAATTGGAAATTATGTCAGGATAAGATACGGCTTCCAACCCGCTGCAAACATAAAAGGGCTGAGGTCTTCCCTGGAAGCGGACATAAGAAACGCGCGGCTCTCTTGCCTCTGTGCCTCATTGCGGCAGATTGCTAGCACAAACTCTTCCGATTATGGTTATATGCCACTCAACCCTTTTTTTTCCCTCATTTTTTCCTCTTCACGGCCTTTTGTTCTCGTTTTACATGCGCTACAAAATGTTATCGGCTACATCTCGTTGCGTAAAATGTAGCGATCTGTGTGTATTTCTTTGTTAAACGTACTCTCTTTGTGTACGTCGCTCGAGCTCTCGAGGCTGCTATACCGTCGAAGTTTGAAGCAAAAAATGTGTGCGGTACGCCACCTTCGTTATCTGCTGGGCCAGCGCCGTACATTGCGGGGGGGGGGGGGGGGGGGTTCAGTGGATTCCGCATTATGGTGCTATGGCTTCATCCCAAGCACGGATGAAATTTACCGCAAACGGAGGGAATTTGCTACTTCCTTTACTGCGACATCTGTAATTAACATACTCATAATTAGTCATTAACCTCAGTATTTATCTCTAAGATACATTTTTAAAAACTGTGCATTCACTAAGCGTGCCTTTATTCAGCTTCAAACGTCAAAGTGTCGTGGCGGAGAGGCAGAGTACCCGTTTCGATCTGAGCCTAGCGCCCAACTTTCTTTTCTTATGATTGACAGTTCGTGCGGACACTTTTGCGGACAGCCTCTGTTTACAACTTCCGTCTACGTCACTCATGAACCAAGAAAGTGTTTTGCTTCAAAAGACGTCGAAAAACAAAACTCGCAGTATAAGAAAGCGTCTTTTGATCCATTAGACTCTGGCTCGAACTTTCGCGTTTCACACATGCGCTGTCCTTCTTTCGAATTTCCATTTTCCAGAGCACCGGGACCTTGACTAGACTTTCCACTTTGTTGCTAAACCGCTTCATCCGGAGCAAGCTTGAGAGATTTGAAAGATCGCACCGTGGAAGGATGTTACCGGATTGCCGTATTTCTTTTACCGCAAGTTGTTCCAATCCGTTTGCCTAATAAATCAAGGTCTCTTTTTCACTATGCCTTAGAAGAGCATTCGAGCCTAAGGGCGAATAAAATAAGTAAACAGAACGGAAGGATTCTGGTCATTTCATCACAATCCTCCTGCAATTCAGTTCCCACAAACTGTAAAATATTTCCTGACGCGAAGCGGGTTACAACAAAAATAGGGCTCTAGACCCAACCTATGGCTGTATTAACTGCCTCTAAGTCTACATTTTAAAGAGCTAACATAAATGTTGTGTAAGTTTTCAGGGCACTTAATACTGCGTCCGCAGAGCAGGCAATTTTCTGTAAGTTTTCAGCATCCGCCTTCGTACGTACTGCGCCTTGTGGGGAATGAGATAGCTAATGTTTTCGCCTATGAAGCGCTGTTTGGAGATCAAACAAAAATAGTTGTTTTTGATGCAAAACGGCACTTGAAAGAGAAAGTAAACATCCATTTTAGGTCGCTGCACTGTGTCCTCCCAGCGAACTGTAGCTGACCAACGGGCTAAACGCACTGCTGCCCTGCACTCACAAGGTTTTTCTCGACGCCACTACAGGTGCCCACAGCAAGTCTGGCACCGTTCCTGCTGAGTTACTGGTGTGGTATTTGTATTGATTTACATCATAACTTTATGTGCTGACCAGATAACAACGACAGAGGCGGGCTCTGCTACATACTTCTCTGGGATACATCGGTCTCCAGTGAGGAAACCGAAGCTTAGGAGGAAGGCTTCGAAACTTCTTTTAATATATCGTCTTGGTCAAAACTAAAAAGACAACGGGGTTGGTTCTCGGAGTGGAGCCCTTAAAACATCCCTAAAGACCAATTGTATCGAAGGAGTGTACAGCTGTTCTTACCTTACTAATAATTAGAGCTAGGGCAGTGGCCTAAGTTCCTTGCTACATTGCTAAGAAACAAACCCTCTTGACTGGCTACTTTTGGCAAAGTAAGACCGGCACTAATCTAGACGACAAGTATTTTTAATTGTCATGAAAACTTTATGGATTCTTACGTGATTGGTGTTAAATGACTGCAAAGTCACTGCGCTGTGCCACAAATGGTCAACCTTATATAATTATCTTATCTGCCGCCACGGTGGCTGAGTGGCTATGGCGCTCGGCTGCTGGCCCGAAAGACGCGGGTTCGATCCCGGCCGCGGCGGTCGAATTTCGATGGAGGCGAAATTCTAGAGGCCCGTGTGTTGTGCGATGTCAGTGCACGTTAAAGAACCCCAGGTGGTCGAAATTTCCGGAGCCCTTCACTACGGCGTCTCTCATAGCCTGAGTCGCTTTGGGACGTTAAATCCCCATAAACCATCAAACCATTATATAATTATCTAAGTTTCCCTATCGTGGAGCAACCGTGCAGTATTGCGGGCAAGGCTTGTCTCGACTACAGCATACAACCACCTCGACTTGAGGGCTTTTCTAGGAGCAGACGAAATACATGCGTGAATTCCAGCGGGGGAATGTGTTATTAGCGCGTGAAATGTTTGCGGAACACTGTTCTTTATGCTGTTTAGGCCGGACTCGGGATATTGGTAATCCAGAGCCCTTATCTGCTGGAAAGCAGATGTCTCAATGAAACACACACACAAAGGCATAGCAGGCCATTTGAAGTGCATAAGATCGCGAGCCAGCGTACCGTGCCCTCAAAACCGTGCTTCCTTCAATTGTGGCGCGATTTCTATTTGTTCATAAATGCTAAGACTTGAGAACTTAAGCTGCATTTTTGCTTCTTGGTAAATATAGCCATATAGTGCAACTTTCAGATTCTTGCTCTCGCCAATTCTGCTACTACAGATATCATAAATTTTTCACATAACTGCGTCCAAGGCCTCCCTTGTCGAGAAAAAAAGCAGTGGAGATGGTACTGATGGGAGCGGAAAAGCTACACGCTGCGGTGTATGCATCTTGAATAGCGTAAAACTGCAACAAAAAACTACACCTGACTTTGTCATTGCAGTGGTGAACTGACCGTGAGTAGAGCGACTACGTTCTACGTTTATTTTGAAAAATGGTAGCTTCGTCGACAAAATTTCGCCATGGGATAGTTGTCGCTGTGAATACCCCCTCCCTTCCCTTTTTTTTTTGCTAGTTAACATCCCTGCCTTCTCTCCTCCTCTTTATCTCTCTCTCCAGTATCCTTTCGCTGAAGAGGCGCGATTTACGCCTCTTAAGTGATGTTTTACTCCTCTTTGCTAAACCCACTGCGGAGAGCTTGCAGTCCTGGTAAGCAGGAGGTCAGCAGCTCTTTAAAACCAAGTTGAATCTGTTACATACTCTCAACGCCCCTTCTACCTTATCAGCACCTTCAATCCCCCACTGCTTCCTGAAACAGACACCCGAACCTCCTGTTTCGCACTACGTTAACATAGTGCCCAGAGGTTGCGTTACACCAAGTAAATCGGATTGCACATCTATTCATACATACAATTGAATTTTAGTTCAGTGTTTGTAACATTAGGGCACAAAAAGAAAATAAATGTGTATTTTATACATATATTTTTGTTTTGAATCACTCAACGTAGTCTCCACGACGTAATAATTCAGGTGTTTTTGTGCATGTTGTTCAATTTTTTCCCCCTTGTGAATTACCAATTGCTTCTCAGTGCTTTGACCAAATGCCTGTTGCAGTATAGCTTACGTTATTAACATGTGCTCCGGCCACTGGAACCTCAATTCCGGCGTATTTTATTTAATAAACTCCCATGCGAACATCTCTTCGGTCTTAATCCTTCTTTTAATCATTGAAAACGGGGCGACAATGCATTTTTTGATCGTAACAATACCTTCTTACTCAGCCAGGAATGTTGTAAAATAAAGTACTGATTACGCCCATTACACAAGCTTCTCTATTAAGAGAAAATTTGCATCCAATTCAGCTCAAGAAAACAACATCCATAAAATTTTTGCTAAACCGCATTGCGTTCAGTCTCTTAGGTGAAATAACTTCTACAAAGCACTCAGTACCCCCTTTATACTTCTTAAGGTGCCTGAGGCGAAAAATCACCGGCGGAAATATGGAGAAGTGGTACGCCATCTGCTTTTCCTTGATGCCCATCGCTTTATATATCATGTTGACACCGCAGGAAAACCAATGGACTGTCTCCCTTACCTCTCTCTTTTACCTATTTCCTCAAATTGGGAAAGCATTTTGTTTTATTTTTTTCTGATTTGGATGTGCAACAAACGTTATTTTTTATGCCTGCATAATTCTCACGAGAACTGCGTCATGAAGAGAGGAGTAACTATTATAGCAAGAAGCAAGAAAGAAGTTAGATCCATCAAAATCAGTAATTTAGCATGGGATCGTGCAAGAAACATAGAAACATGAAGTAAATATGAAGCCGTAGGACAACAACAGCGCCTGTTTCGATAACTTCACTAAGGCCAATTTATTAACCGTGTTGAATTTATTTGAGGAATTAAACAAGGTTATCAGTTAAGAGAAGTAAGTCATAGTTTGGACATCAATGGTCATGTGCACTACCATAGATAGGTTCAAACTCATTTCGAGACAAGCCGCCTTCAAGTAACAGCTTCAAATACAAGAGGGCAAGAAAGCTGACAGTGGGAGCAAATAAAACGAGTCTCGGTGCCATCTATTCGAAGCCAACTCTCGGTTCTGAAATTGCGGCAGAAAACAACACTTTCAACGGTTACTGCACAAATAAGCCGAACAAAGCTTGGTACATTCCTGACTCACCAAATGCTTTCGTGTAAGTGTTTTCGCCGCTCTTTAGAGTCCCTTAATATTTCGGCATTATTATAGGGTATGTCTCTAGTATTTTCATAAATTATGAGTTGAATTTGAAATTAATTGGCTAAATTTATAACGCAAAATACTGAAACTACAAATCAAGCATTACCTAGGATGGCTGCAAAATTACACTGTTATATATTTATCATCAACAACATTTACAACCATGGCCACTGCAGCAGAACACCCTCTCTAAAGCCCCTCAATTAAGCTATTCTTGTGTCAAATGCGGTCATTTATTCCCGCAAAATTGCTAATCTAACCCACCCACCTGATTCTCTGCCGCACCTTGATATACCTGCCTTCTCTTGGAATGCACTCCCTTCCCTTAAAGAGTCCATCTTTGACTTACCCTTAGCATTGCATGTCCATTTCCTCTTAACTGAAGAGAGGAAATCCTGAGCTTAACTTTGTTTCATGATACTGTAATACAATCAATGACTTCTGATAACTTACCCGTTCAGCAAAAGCAAAAGATTGACTTAAATGTAACCTCTACATTTTCTTTCTTGTTTCTGCTGCGAAGGTAAGACTGTTCTGACAGATTTTCATTAAATTCGAAATATCTTCGCAGATTCTTTCTTGAGCTAAATCTTTTGCATGTACTCCCTTTTATGACAAATTTAATTCTGCATTAGTCTTAAAACAAATGCATGTCTGCCAAAGTAGTGCCGTTGTTCAGCTCTTCAGCCGTTAATCGACAGCCACCGTTCTAGTGTTCATTCTTCTGAATACGAACCCGCAACCTTGTGCTGAGTGGATGGGCACCAGTGCTACTTAGCCAACGGGGCAAAAATGAACTGATGCATGCCAGGGCAAAAACAAGAATTGGCGAAAGTGGTAGGAACAGCGCAATTCGAGGGGCGTGTTTCTTAACAGGGCCATTGAGCCGGAAACCCCAAAATGTACCACTTATAATTACAACAGCACCTTTCATTTTCGAATATGCAAAAAGTTCAGGCCTCACTTCGGAAGAGTTATAAGGTGAGGCTCGGGTTTTTACACGGCGTACCACTATTATTTCATAAGCAATGTGTGAATTTTATTCAAAGCGATTTTTCGAGACTACCTATGGTTCATCTTAGGTTATAAAAATTAAATATGTTTTACGGCTCAGTTGTCTCTCTTTGATGTTAAAGATAATTTTACATGTAATTATTCGGCTGCCTGTGAAATACAAGAGATCGCTTGAGAGAAGCGGTAGATCCGAAGCTTCAGATAACGTAAAGACATTTTTGATTTTCGACATTTCGAAGAATTGCAGAGATACTCAAACTTACAGGTGTCTGCAAACGGAGAGGTGCAAAATTTGAGTACGTATGAAAAAGCGCATTTAAAAATTTGTGCACGCACAAAGAACAACATTACCAGCATTTACACAGCCTAAAAGCAGGCCCCGACGTTGCACGACGACAATCCACAGGCATTGTATTTATGCTGCGAGCGAAAGGTTACCTTTAAACATACACACAAGCAAAGCTCTTTCATGGATCCAGTGCTAACACAGTGTAGATCTAAGCAAGCTGAAGGCACGCCACGCAGTTATCTAATAAGAAACCAGTGAAAGCAGAAGGTCGCCAAAACCGAAGTTGATTAAAAATGCTCACATCTATGCGCATCTGCGGCGAATTGGAGAATTTTTTCCGAGCCCCCATTTCAAGTCTCACTTTTCACGAGGCGCGTGCAGAGGCACGCACGAAAGTTGCACAGCTCATTTGCATTGCTTCCCAAGCGTCTACGGGCAGTCCACGCAATTATCGCTGTCCTCTACGCGAGTTGTCAACGGCTATTCTGGAAGTTCTTGAATCAACAACAGCCGCGCTTGCACTCAACAGCTGTCGGTTCCTGTTCGAATGGGAACGGCAGTAAGTGATGGCCCGCGATGTAGGCTGCCTGAAAACTAAAGAACCAAACGCTATAGGGAGGTTTCTGAATAGCGCACAATGCCACGCGCATACACGTTCACTTTTGTACACAAAACGATGTGTCAAAGCACAGAAAAAAGTTTTGAGGTGTGTGGTGAGCTTTATTTAACATGAACAATGCATCTCCAGTAGTTAATACCGTGATATCAAAGTAATGATCCACAGCGTTTTAAATTGCGGAGATTAATGATTAATAGAATAACCTATCGAGCCTAAGCATAACTGTCTGGCACGATTTTGTTTTTTAATCCTATAAGGAGTGGACATTAACACAATTGTTGATTCGATATGTGCATTATCCATGTTTCATTTCCGTCTTTTAGTTGTAGAATTCTAAAGATCTAAACCTCTGTTGACTGAAGCTTTTGTTGTACAAGCTATATTTACTTTTAACATAAAGTTTGCTATTTGATTATTTGCTTTACATTTGGGCTGTGCACTAAAGATGGAGGATTGCAGCTCTAAATATTTTGTGTATTGTTTAGCAAACTGAGACAAAAAAAGGAGTCGTAAAAGTTTTCCGTTAGTCGGGTAAACATAACGAGCACTCTACTGTGTCAAGTGTCATGATTCTTGTGCACAGTGCTTGACCACAGCTGCTCTTACAACAGGCGAGGAAATTTGTTTGTTTCTCCAGGTGGAAACGAAAACCTTCTTGAATAAATAGCCCCACGGCTCAAGGTACGAACAAAGCCAGATGCAGGATGTTCACAGCTCTTCGGACGTCTTCTCAAGTGAGAGAAAGATGTGAAAATATCAGTATTGTGCTGCAAACACAGAGCAATCAAGAGCTAATCTCAAATGCGGCTGATATTCCTCGGCGAAATGCACACGAGGGCAAAGTCGGGGCTGCAAATTTTCAATTTTCAGTCGATAAAGCTAAATCTACATTAAAGAGAGAATTCTGGACCCCGTTATGGTTCAGGCAAAAATGAAGGGGCCATGTACTCTAAGATCAGGCGATATAAATGTTCCTCAGTTTGTGTCGAGTGCTGTCGCATCTTTCCATTTTTCTAAACGGTTTATAGTGTTTTATTCATCATTATGTTTAAGAGACTTTGCGCCAAAAACGTGTACGTGGCTTCCTATTCACTCCTGCTTTCGAAAGACAGGCAGTGGGAGGAGAGCGATTTATATAGCAACATTCTGCCTCTGTCATGATTCAAGTCAACGTTGATCTCAAGGTTTCTTTGGCAGTAAGCGCGCGGAGAAAGATAAATATAAAGCACTCAGTTTAGAATTATGGGTGACCTGTAGTCGTGCAGAATATGAGTAACGCTTCATAATTGTTGTACGGCTTGTCTTGAGGAGAAAACATGCTTCAGAGATTACCAGAACATTACCAGAGATTACCAGAGCAGAATACAAAAACCATTGTGCTAGAGACTTCGAAATCGTTCGCCTTACCCACTACGCCAGACCAAACACAAGTAGTTTGTTTATATTTCCGAACCATCGGGATCTCTGATACTGGATGACCGATGGCCGGAACCTCCGAATGCCAGCCGCCGGGAGATCAATGGGCATGGAGTGCTTTCTTCGAGAAGGAAACAGCCCGCATTCATTTGCTCCGAGGCAGGCTTGGTCGCGGACACCATGTTTGTTGGATCGGCTCCTTTCAGCGAAAGGTTCTCGCTGCATGCCATTTGCCAGATGGGCTCGTTACTTTGAATGGGAATGCTTGTATTTATTATGTTTTCTTTTCTTCAAATGTGCTTCGCTTTCTCCTCTTGCGGTTGGCTGATTGCACTGGTCGGTCGCTTTAGCCTTCCGTTTTACGATCCCGTTCCTGCCTCATTATCTCCCAATTTGTACACATTCTTGGCTCAGCGTTGAAACTAGTGGCCTGTGCAGACTGTCTGGAACGCTGGCGTTTGTATAAATTGCATGTTAGAACGAAGAATATAAATAAAAGCATCAACTAACTCGTCCCCATTTTTTTTCCGGCCCAGGGGCAAAAACTTCCTTTTTGCTTCATGTTTAATTTGTTTTGCGGAATGCTATTTGTTCCATAATCTATGTGTTCCTAAAGAAATTTCAGGTCCGAAGAACTTCCAATCTGGCGTGACGGGCTTGCTGGGGATACAAAAATGTCATGAGAGCAGCTAGAAGAAAAAAAAACGAAGTCAAGCCAGGCAATGGGCCTGAGTATATGCCATCGCTTTTGAGGCAACAACAACAACAACAATGGGCCCGCATTAATTTGCTCCTAGGCAGGCTTGGTCCTGCACACCATGTTTGTTGGATCGGCTCCATTCAGATGGGAGTGGATTGCACAGGATAAAACAAAACGGTGAATTCAATACAGTGAGTGTTATTTAGTAGCTCACTCAGTTGCTCTCTCAGCGCTTTCAGATGAGAACCTTAAGCAACAATTCTGGACAAAAGAATTTTGAACGAGAACGAGTTTATAAACACAATTTTTTTCTGATATTGTAATATTTCACTATAAAAATCAATATATCTGCACATCTCGCTTCGGCAGGCTTCCATTTTTTTTTTTGCTATTAACGTTTTTGCTTTAGTCAAAAGCATTCCACATTGGTTTTTATGGTAGTCTTAACTGCTCAATGCTAGCAATAGAAACGTAAGAAACTAAATATTTTGCTACATATCACAAGAGTGGACCACTATCTTAAATACTTTCAAACAATATCCTGCAGTTTTTCCAATATTCAAAATGTTTTCCAAGAATGTTGGACATGAACAGATCCTCTCACTAATAGCACCCTTGTGTGTTCCGCGGGTGGCATATACGTAAAACGCATAGAATGCGAACGGGCAGGAACTAAAAAAAGACACTGCAAGCTGCGTCCGCTCGCGCTCGCACGCTCTCTTACCGACCTCTGACTCTAATGGCAAAGTTCCGGAGCAGTTTTATGTTCCCGAGCAAGCAAACCCTAAGCAGAGGACCACGAGACGACAACGATGCACCCGGTGTCCTAGCGATCACGTGCGCCGAATTTTACGTTCATAATTTCAGCCCACTCGCTTTCGATGGCTCCAGGGACCGTATAGGTTCATAGTGTTTCCTAACTCTGTCATGCTCCGCCCACCTGCCCTTTCACGTAGAGAAAGGTACTATCCTTGCTCGTCGCGACCATACCGCGCGTGCTTCCGCCTTTCTTCTACCATCGCAGGAGAGAGGGAGGAACATTGGCGCGGTGCTCTAGCATGCGAGGAGTCGTCCGATCCACCTTAAACTCCTGCAGGTGCAGCTGGGAAGGTTCAGAAAAAGGCCGAACGCTCGCCCTCGGAGCAGCGCTGGTTGGAGGGGATTCACAAACACCGCCGGGCCACGAGTCGTCTGCACGAAGCGACGTTTTACTGTTTCTTCCGATCGCATCATGGTTCGCGCAGTATGCTTTCTCAGCGCACGCATCATTGTTTTTGGAATGCAACTACAAGGCCCCGACGCGATAGGACCCTCATAATCAAATCGATGCGATGTTTTACGTGCACTTAGAGGAAAGCATGAGACCGCCGTGCGAAGGCTCGTTCTGGTCGAGAAAACAGTGATAAGGCTGCGGTAAGCTTTGGGATGTACGTTAGCTTGTCTTTAACTGCCCTTTCTTTTCTTTTTTGTTCCGGCCCGTCAGGTTCTAAAATGCTGCGTGCGGGTAGTCGGAGCGTTTTTCAGGAGGGTTTATGACATCGTATTTGGAGGTTTTGCAAGCGCCTGAAAATTGGGCGCTTTGCGAACGGAACAGTGCGCTGGAAGTGCGAGAACGGCCTAACCTAACCTATTCAGCCTAACCTTCCTATTCCTAAGGTATAGTTTCCAAAATGTAACAACTTAAGCTCCACCTAACTAATAACATGTTGTTAATCCTATAACATTAAAATATTAAGTGCGTTCAGTCTGCTTCACCTCCTCAGTGCTGCTCGCCGCATTTGCTGAATATGATATGCAGCGGTCGATACTCCGGCCAATACTCAGCGACACACTTCCGGGATCGCGTTCTCCGCCGGCGGGGATTTTCCAGTGCGGTAGGTGCACGCGGCGTTGATTCTGGCTCTATTCCAACCTGATACGCGGAGCTGTCTAGAAACGTCGGCACACAACTAAGCGCAGGTGCCAATCGCGGTGCTCCCAAAACCGCATGTGGCCATGTCTCGTGACAACGCACCTGCAAACTAGGCTATGTCAGTGGTCTCATTACGTTCCCGCACGCCTCTTCGACCAACCAGTGCTCGGCCATGTCACGTGCCAACTACCACCTTCCAGCCAAACTTCCGTCTCGGTCCTATCATACGGACTCATGACGTCACACAGCTCGGCCATGTTACGTGACATCGTATGGACAGCACTTTTTGGCAAGGAGTGAATTTTGTGAGTAACCATGCGATGTTGCCTAGCGCACCTGTCAATTCACCCAAGTCACCTGATGTCCTTATGTCACGCATCCCGTCGACCAGTCAGCGCTTGGTCAAGTTACGTGATTTGTGACGCCATCACTCTCGCGACCAATCCGCAGATTTTATGATTAGCCAGGCCGTGTCTTTGCCGTGGTTAGGCTTCTAATTCTGCTGCATTAAAATTATGCCAACGCCATTCTAGGATAGAAGTAGAAGAAATACATTGCTGAAATAAATGGGACGCGACACCCAAAACCATGAACTCTAAAGGTGACCGATAAATACAGCCCTAACTGAAAGGAACTGCTTATCATGGTTACATGGGCGGCTGGTTACTTTCTCAACTTGACTGAACTTGTAGTTCACAGCCGCTATACAACCTTACGATGTTGCCTGGCTTCGAGAAAGACTTGGCTGGCATTGCTGCAGTGGACAGTCAAAGAACCGTAAGGTCACTGGGAACCATCACATCGGCGATAAGGTCTCGGTTGGATTCAAGTAGCAGTAGTAGTAGTGGTCGTTTATTTAAAAATAAATAACGGAAGGAAAAGAAGTTGCCGGCCACGGCAATCGTTATCTAATATCTTAAGCACCCAAGCTGCAGCCAGCGAAAGTGAAAGAGAAAGGGAGAGGTAGGGAGGAGAAGTATAGAGGGGAGCAATTGCAGGAAAGGACAGCGGAGAGCTTTGTACACTATTTACAAAATACAAAGAGCAATCAAGTTCGCGCCGCTCGCGCGCTAATGTTCAGGCTCTGCTCGAAAATAAGCGCGCGCGAGCGGCCACTGCGCGCAATTATTTACAAGAAAAAAAACTGTATATACATAGCCGCGCGCACGTAGCGTCCTGTCTCTAACTAATCGCGCGCGCGGCACACTCCAGCGGCCGCGGTGGGGCGCCCTGCCGCGTACCGTCCAAGGTAGCACCCGCGGAGCGTTCATGTCACGCGTGCACTACCTGGCGAAGAGCAAGCACGAAGTCAAGACGGCCTGCTCGATGAACGCACAGGGGCTCACCATTGTTCTGTCCCGGGTGCGCGCACTGCACTGCGGCCACAGGAGCGCCTCGAGACCGTCCGGAATGACTCCCAGGCTGGCCGGAACAAAGCTGAATGCTAGTATCTTTCAAGCAGCAATGAAAAAATATGCGCTATAACTTGCAGGGAGCCAGTTTTGAATCCTTGCATAACTTGCCTGCCCGGACCTCTTGCCATCTGTTGCAGTCGCCGCTCTATTCAGTGCTCTCCGCTTGTTTTTCTTAAGGTTCTAGAGAAACTCCAACAAGCGGCTAGATTTGCACTGTGAATGGCCAGTCGACGACGCGATGTTTGCACTCATCAGCTCAAGCATGCCTGGGCGTCATATCGTTTGTATGCTGGGCTGATTGCTTTTCAAAACGAAAGTAGCGGGATATGTTAGGGAATGCGGGAAAGCTTCGCCAAACAAACGGTCAGATCGGCTATAATGCGGCTCCTGTCCAATTATGAAATCAGAGTCACCAATCTTTGTTGTAGTCAGACCTTCATGCCCAGCATCTCGGAGGGGTCAACGTACGATGAGAAATCACAGAGAGCAAAGAGGTAGTGGACTGTGGGGAGCTGAATATTAATTTTTCTTCCACGCTGGGCGTTCTATACAGGGTCAGGGTTTGATATTTGTCGCTAGGTAATTTTGTCAGCTAAAAATTCTCTTTTTAGAGTAAGTACTTTGAGAAACTTTGGACCAGAATAGACGAATCATGTATTGAGCTTAGACACTTACACAAGGGCCGTTATGTTTTGGGAGAATTAAAAGAAATGTGGGATGGGTTGCGGCAGCAGCCTACGGCAGCTGCTGTCATACGAATTAGAAGGGTAAGAAGTCTCTTGAAGACAGGTGCACAAATAGGAAACAGACTCGCAACCGCAGTGTTGAGATCTCGCACATCCTTGTCGAAAGTAGGCTGTCGGAAGTGCAGGACAACGGACCTCCCTCCGCTTTTTCCTTTGATTCTTGGTGGCTTAATGTGCTTAGGGCGCTCGACTACTCGAGTACTGATCCGGAGTTTCCGGGTTCCAACCCGACCGCGGCGGCTGCGTTTTTATGGAGGAAAAACGCTAAGGCGCCCGTGTGCTGTGCGCTGTCAGTGCACGTTAAAGATCCCCAGGTGGTCGAAAATATTCCGGAGCCCTCCACTACGGCACCTCTTCTTCCTTTCTTCTTTCACTCCCTCCTTTATCCCTTCCTTTACGGCGCGGTTGAGGTGTCCAACGATATATGAGACAGATACTGCACCATTTCCTTTCCCCAGAAAACCAATTATTATTATTATAATTATTATTATTACTTGGTGACGATGATATTGAGCCCGTGAAGAAAAAGATTATAGTTAAAGTTGTTTTTCGACTGTGAGCGGAAATTTCAATTTGTATTTTGCTTCTGTGCTTTGCAACATTGATCCATCGCTAGGAGCAGCAATTGAGGTCGAGATAGTGGTTTGCTACAGAATGGAAACGATTTGAGTTTCGAGTGCTTCTAATTTTAAGGAAATATTTCGCAAAGTCCTCTGTGACATGCGTTTTTTGCAGGCATGACTTAGATTAATGTTGGAGATGAGAATTGACTGAACAGATGTTCGGGGTTCTCTATTATTGAAAGGTACAAACTCTGGTTCTGTGCTGTAAGGGTAGTAGCATAAGAAATTGTCAAATGTGGAAGTTTGCATGTTGTTGGTTGACTTAAAGGAAATGGCTGCAATGAGTGCTAACTAATTTAGTACTGCATATTGCCATATGCAGAGACATTGAATTCCTTGTACCAATGCTTTCTTCAGCATTTTTTAAATTCGCCTTGTTTGTAACACAAAATAGCATGCAATGTACTTTTTTGTTCATTTATAGCCCATTATCTGTAAGTATTGCTGTCATTCTGATTTGAGAAGAACAAAGGTCATGATTGTTAGGAACACAGTGCGAAGCAAACTTCTCTACACTCTGTTCTGGCCGTCCAAGCTCTTTTGTTTTCTGCACTGCTCGGAAGTTGAGTTTATGTTCACCATTTATCAAACAGCTGAGCTGACCCATTGGTTAGGCGAGCGTTATAGTTTGCGTCTTGAGCATCTATTATTGTTTTCTAACCAGCAACAAAAGAGAATTTCTGCACTTAAAATACATGATGATATTGGGCTCATGAGAAACTTATTTACACCCCGCGCGAGAAGTTGAAGTGATTTCTTCGATTTTGAAAGAAATGGCCAGTTTGAGTACTGTTGGCGGGATATTAGAGTTGTGGCTTTATTGGATTGCACGCCCGCTTGCAAGTTTCTTCCTCGCATACGTATTGAGGACTAATTCTAATTGATGATTTTTCACGAGAAGGACACATCTCCCACAATACATTTGCTGTCCGCGCCTGAAAGTCGTTCTTCCGATGGCGTGAATCATAAACGTCCATTGTTCACGAAAACTTCCTGTCCGTATAAGCGCAAAGGGATGTTCCAGATTTTCTGGTAAAGAAAAGCAGCTGCGAGGACATCTTTTCGTTTCACGTCCCTTATATAAACCGCTGTTTAAGCCGCTCTAGGTAGAAATGCTGAATAAGGAGAGCACACCTCTTCTTCTATTCAATTACAGGAGAGCGCGTGATCTTGCCGGGAATAAGGAATCTTTTTTCGGGCTTCGCGCTGCAGGTCTTCCTTGCTGTACCGGTGGGAGTTAGTCGAGCGGTGAAGTTGAATCTTTACACAGCTCCCTTAATAATTTATGAACCACTTAAACGCCACTCCCAGCTTCTTTAGGTGTTCTCTAATCTTGAGCGCTCCGCTACCCGGCTTCGACTGGTCGTCGGGCGATTCCTTTGATCCTGGCTCGCCCCGCCACAGACGAGAAGCGCGCCCTTTCAAGACACGGTATGCAAGGCCTCCTACTTATCTTTTTTGCTCTCGCGGACCGAACGAATATTTTTGGAGATTTCACTGAATCTTCGACGACTTTCATTTTTTTTTCTTCTCGGCTTGCACGAGTTGCGCTGCTGCCTCGTCTCTTTCAGGCTACCTGATGTCTGGTGTACACTAGCGGCCCACCATAGGACACGTTTAACCTAGATTTCTTTCAGTGGGCTACACACACGCCTTCTCAATGTTTTCGTATACTTTTTCGCTACCACCTCGGAGGCGCAAATGCGTTAGAAGTTCCCCCCTCCCCCCTCCCCGGTACTTTGCACGATGTTACAGCCACCGTCGCCGTTACCGCCGTCAGCGTCAGACAAGTAACCACAATTCACAGCGTGTTGCGGTGTCAAACAGGCACACGCTATGGCTCTAAAGATGCGCACGAAGCCGTGAGTGAATCAAGCTAAGACGGGGGCTTTCCGCGGGGACTAGCCTTATCTCCGTTCCGTCCTATTTCACCCCCAAGCGAGACTCTCGGCTAGAAGGAAACTGCGAAGCACAGTTTCTCGCGGCTTTGAAAAGCGTCTTCCATGCGAAGCCGACAAAAGCGGTGCAGAGGCGCCAGAGCAATATGGCTTGGTGACAACGACTCTGTACTTGGTGGAAAGAGAGCGCAAGAGGAGGAGGGGAAGCGATAACAAGGGCGAAACTACAAGCCCTATGAAGAGCGGCCGTGAGGCTAGTGAAAGTCGCGGGGGATCTCTTCTTACCGCGTTGTCCATCCAGCGTAAAAGGCTTAGGCGTGCGCCGAGGCAGCACCGCAGTACCTCGGTGACAGTAACGGCATTGAAAGTGTTGCGCCGTTTAAAGGACGACTTAGTCGCCGCTCATAAAACGCGGCGTGGCTCGCTTCTTCTTTTCTTCGTCGTTTTCGTTGCCTAGCGCCGTTCTAGCGGTGGCTGTTTGGACAACCCTGTGCGTAGTTTTTATCGCGGCGAACCATGGTCTAGAACTGAGGGGCGTCGGAAAGTGAAAGGCGCCCTTGAAGAAGGGCTTGCTGACGGAATTGTCGAGCACGGCTATAACAGTGCGGCGGCACTGCATCCTGAAGCGGTGGAGATGTGCGCTAGCATCCGCGTGTAGGGCCGAGGGAGCGCCCTCTGTCGTCGTCGGCGGGTCGTTTCCCTCGCGTTTCCGTGATCTCAGCACTGCTTTCCACGCGACCTTTTCACCCCTTTGTCCTCCGGTCCCAGGCTAACCCTACAACGCAATGATGACAGTTAGGCGGGGGCTGGAAAGTTAGGTGGCTGGATGAGATTGAGAAATCTGCGGGGTAGGGTAGCCGCAGCTGGCACTGGACAGAGTTAAGAGAGATATGGGAGAGGCCTCTGTCCCTGCAGTGGGAGTAATCAGTCTGATGATGACGATGGTGATGAGTGTCATCTTGTACTTTGCTCTGAACGCGAAGTTGAAGTTAAGAAGCACGTTGGCGTACAACAAGAAACAGCAAATGTACTAAATATAATACGCTCCACTTCCGGTAATAATAATAATAATAATTGGGTTTTTTTTTGGGGGGGGGGAAGGAAATGGCGCAGTATCTGTCTCATTTAGCGTTGGACATCTGAACCGCGCCGTAAGGGAAGGGATAAAGGAGGGAGTGAAAGAAGAAAGGAAGAGAGAGGTGCCGTAGTGGAGGGCTCCGGAATAATTTCGACCACCTGGGGATCTTTAACGTGCACTGACAACGCACAGCACACGGGCGCCTTACCGTTATTCCTCCATAAAAACGCAGCCGCCGCGGTCGGGTTCGAACCCGGGAACTCCGGATCAGTAGTCGAAAAAAATGGCATTCTGGATTCTATTTCGAACTACTCAACTGTGGGGATGTGCAACAGACTGCACGAAACGCACCGACTCTAAATGTAACAGCCACGGACGACGGCAGTGTTTTAGTGTCGGTCTCTGTAAGCGCATTTAACGGCTCTTACTAATAGTAACAACATAACCAGATTAATCTAACGCAGTAAGAGAAAACTCCGAGCCCACTCACGCAAACAGAAGAGTTTGCAGAAAGGCGTTTTTATCCCGGCTAAAGCTTGTAAAGCTAACGTGAAGAAAATTGCATTCCGATAGTGTAGATGTCAAGGTCTCTTTTTTACAGATGCAAAGAAGTCATTGCTTTCCTTGCTCGAGATTCTCTAATAAACAAGCATGGAAGAAAACAGCTGAGCTTTGTGAACGCGTGCTGTTTGCTCGTATAAAACCCGTGACTTATGATCCCTGCGTTTTACGTCACTTTTGTTGTGGCCGAGACCTCTCTGCAAAAATGTAAAACAATAATATGCAAGTTCAATGTGATCACCACAGATCTGGCTGAAAGGTGAAATGAGTATTAATTCGCTTACAAATGTGTTCTTTTAGCTTTAATGCACCACCATACGTCCTGCAGGGGTTGCGTACATTTTATAGCTCTAGCCGAGTGAGTCCTACTTCGTTTCTTTTTTTCTGCTTCTAATATTTCTTTGTACCTTTCTTATTCCTAGGAGCAAAACTAAATGGTTGCAAGACAACAGGCCACCTGTGTCGGTGTGGTTCCAATATCGGCAAATATTTATGGCACTAGACCAGATTCCTCTGCACCTACTTTCCCATATCCAAAGAAGGTCATGCACTGTGCATTGGCACCAGAGCAGCTTCATGCCCCTACCATTTTTTTTCCTCGAGATTACAAACCCCCCATCCTACGCTCTCAATCTCATGCCTGGAGGTGTCAGCAACCTCGAGCGGCAAGACGTTTTGAGGCCGATGTTTCCTGAAGCGTGGCTAATTTTTAATTTTAGGTGATGCAGCTGTGCAACCGAGTTTCCATTGTGAAAACTGAGTGCTTATTCATGGTTGCCACATTTTTTTGTTACCACGGTTTTTTTCATGTGTCGAAAATAGTGGTTGTTTGTGCGCTTCTCTTTTTTTATTTTAGGAAGTCCAAATTTTACTTCAAACCCGGCATCCACCTGCTTGCTAACTGTGCAGAAGGTATGAGTAAAACTAGATAAGCAAAATTTTGGGCACCACATATGTAGCTGAGAGATATGTACTCGAGTTAACAATCGTGCTTAACGTAACTGACATTGCCATTTCGGGAAGCTTTTTTTTAAGATGCAAGTTTGTTTATTTTTTGGTAAGAGAAGCCGGTTATAACAGGTGTTTCAGCGAAGGTGAACCAGCATTTTTAAAAATAGGCTTTGTAAGGTATATTGGCGGCCTCTGTGTCACAGCAGTACGCGCGTTGGCCGAAATCAAGAAACAGGCGAATAATGTTAACTTGTGAGGCGTTTAACAAATGTTTGACAATTCAGTTTTTAACTGTTCTAGTGTGACACTACGTTGCCATTAGCGATTTGTATTCGGTAATTAGTTATAGCCACGTCAGTTGTTTACAAGTTCCGAAACTCGATTACCCTTAACGCCGCGCATCGACAAAATTTGTCTATTTCGGCAAGGTACGTGCACTGCTCCCAGTCCAGAGTTAGCCTTGTAATTTATGGTTTATGGAGTTTAACGCCCCAAAGCGACTCAGGCTATGAGAGACGCCGTAGTGGAGGGCTCCGAAAATTTCATCCACCTGGGGTTCTTTAACGTGCATTGATATCAGAACAGTACACGGGCCTCTAGAATTTCGCCTCCATCGAAATTTGACCGACGCTCCCGGGATCAAACCCGCATCTTTCAGATGAGCAGCCGAGCGCCATAACCACTGAGCCACTGCGGCGGCCGAGCTAGCTTTGTATACTTTCAGGACGATAGAGACCTTGTTGCAATGAGATGCACGTGCGTTTCGTTAAATTAGCCCTTGATTTTCTGTGTCCCATAAATTGCACTCTTCACGGTTTTATCTGCGAGTGCACATTCGATATCTGAGCGACAGGTCTCGGTGTTTGCATAGGTTGAGGTTGAAAGTATTTCATTGCAAATAAAAGATCTTGTTCCGAGTTTTTACGGTAGCTGGCATTGCTACTCATTTCAGTAAACGAGCCGGCAAGACTGACAGATAAAATAAACTACTGAGTTCTAATGTTGTGTGCTTGCTCTACTAAGACAACCCGTAGGCAACGATAAGGAGAGTGATAACACAAATTTGCATAGCATACCCAGCACTCGTAATAGTGTAACGTTTTTGTGTACAAGCACTTTCGCCGCTGCCGACAAGCGTGCGCTCTCTGTGAAACTGCGACAAGCGTGCACACTGACGCATACTTCACGCAGCCTCGATGATCCGGAAGGGAGTCGGCTTTTCTTTTCGAAGGCTGCTGAGGGCGTCGTATAGAGGAGCAGTTAGTGCTGGTCACTCGGGTCGTTTATGTCATCATACAAGCTAGGCTGGTGGCTGTCCGACTCTCGACTTTTTTTTTTTTGATGGATTAGGAGTTGGGTCGGGTAGATAAAGTTAATTTGTACTCTTTGTAAGGCAGACCCCCATACTTCAGTGAAGTGGGATATATCTCATATGTAGTGTTGAGGAGATATATGCTACGGAAGCGCGTGCCTCTGCATGCGTCTTTCCGGAACATTCATGCCAACTTTTTCTGAAGAGTGCCTGGGAGTGTATATGACATGGTCTGGAGCGACGCCTGTGTCCGGTGTGTATGTGACTTCGTGATATATGACGACTTTCATCTTTCGAGATGGAAGCATAACGCAGAGCTCCTTGAATAAAGATAATACAGAGGTTCTGGGTCAGCAGCAAGCTTCAAATATACCTACATGTCTGGGAAGGTGGTTCGTCTGTCCCGCACGGTAAACAGTCTGACTGCCCGCGTGGCTGCACGGAGTTCAATAGGACGGACGTCATTGTGGAGTAAATTTAAAATCGTTTAACAGTTGGTTTCTGTAAGAAGTACAAGTAAGCTACTCCTTCGTGCTACTAAAACAGCAAAATGAAGCGCTTGCTGATTTAGAGTTGCAATCTAGGGCAGAAAGCTTCCAGCGGATCCTCTCGTGAAGTACAGTTTTACAAAGCACTGCAATCCAATCCAGGGAAAAGTTTTTTGCCTGAGATCGTCGAGCCAAAGCCTTGTAATCTATAATTACTTCTCGAGTGGAAAAGAGCCAGCTGCCCTTGATCGTTATTGTCGCAATTCTATAGTGGGCATAACGGGCTCCATGGCGCAAGTTTATGCCGAAGGCAAGGGCAGGCAGCGTGTGATGGGCCCAGTTCAACACATGTTTAGAATGGTGTCTAGGATCTCTAGACTCGCCCACTGCTTATCTGATGAAAGCAGGTAATAACAGGTGAAAAGTTTTCTCCGTTTGGATGGCGAACCATCATTCACACCGCAGCATTCGTTTCCTATTAGAAATACTTTTGTAAGCATGCGCTCGGCGAGCTAGGGTCTAGTCGTTTTCAGCGGCGAAGACACAGAGACGAAGTCGCGGGCTTGAACTGTGCGCATTTTCTCCTGGAGTTGGCCTCACGGAACAATTGTCCGTCCCCATTTGTACGGAGCGAAGCAGCCCGTTGCTTCATCGGGGCACATTTATATGCAGCCTCACGATAGCGGTAGATTTTCGCAGTAATAAGAATCTAGTTCGGGACGCTCACAGTGTGTATCAGACCGTGCCTGAAATACGGCAGCGCTGGAAAACAACGTTATCGACAGCGAATGCCCATTCCGGTCGTGCGGCCATTTTTCAGCGGCCAGCGCGTCTCTGAAAAGAGATACGCCTGCGCGCATAGGTACGCTTCACGCCCACTTCACTGCTGCACTCTCCTCTACCGCCGCTGGTCCGAGCGGGTTATGCATGTCTAAGCGGGACAATTCATGCGGTAAGAGAAAGCAGGGAGGACCGATGAAGGAGAAACGATGTTACGTTTAAGTGATTAAAAAAAGGAATCAACAATAAAAGAGGAAAAAATGAAATGAAAATTGGCTTTAGGTAAAGGAAATGGCGCAATATCTGTCTCACATATCGGCAGATATTTGAGCCGCCCCGTAAGGGAAGCGACAACAGAGATAGTGAAAGAAAAAAGGAAGAGGCGCCGTAGTGGAGGGCTCCGGAATAAATTCGACCACCTGGGGGTCTTTAACGAGCACTGACATCGTACAGCACACGGGCGCCTTAGCGTTTCGCCTCCATCGAAGCAGGAAATGCTTTCACGGTGGACAAGAGGTCATCTTCGCTTTGTTTTCAAAATACTCTCGTATCCCATTCCACATCAGAGCTGCTCTTTTATGATTATGCTCATATTTTGTGTCGGCCGGCAGAGGTTTTTGACGACAAGCGCGTGTAATATGCTTACGAAATATATGATTCGTGCTGAATATCTTTACATCAGACCATGGTGACAAAGGCGTGCGCTTTTCCTGTTTTGTTTACCACCGTTGTTGCAGTGAGACATGACCGCTTGACTGTTTCCTTTACTTAAAACGTGTGAATGAAAGCATAATATTAGCCTTTCTGTTTTCATATTTCCCTATCTTACCAGTAAGTACCACTCTGGAGTGGACGCCGCATTCTGCCATAATTTCGCGCACGAAAATATATAGGTCGCATATTTGCGTGGTATTGCTGAGAACAGCTCCGAAACATATTGGCTTCGCTCGGTTATTCCTGGCAGAAACGAGACAACTGGCCCATTATGTTCTCTACGAAAGTGCTGCTTCAGTTTTAGTTTAAATCTTCATTTCTTTATTGAGCTAATACTAAATCAGAAGCTCATAATAACGATGATACCGTTAAACGAAAGCGTCAGTGTTATATGTGACCACTTATTAAATATTTTAAAGCATCGAAATTGGAAATGTTGCTGTAAAATTGTAGAAATTGTACAGCTTTGGCCCAACAGGCTGTGAATCAAGCGGTCAGGAGCGTCACTTTCTTTAGCGCTTGCCTGCTTCCGTCTGTCAGGCTGGCTTTTTTTAAAGCGAGATTTATTGCCTCAGGGGAATCAATGATGGGCGAAGATTGATGAAAGATGTAGTAGTGATTAAATTAATGAAAAAAGGGTCGCCGATTTGGTGAATTCCAGTCAGAATGGCTTCTTTTAATCCGTTTTCAGCACAGGCGCAATCAACGATCCAGAAGTTATTACGCTATTCCGCGCGATATTCTAACGGTTCACGCCATGTGTTGCAAGAAGCCCCGCTTTAAAGAACAGAGACGACCAGCTTTTGTTCCCTTACACTTTCCTTTTAGTCGATGTCTTTTTTTTTTATCTCAGAACTGCACAACACAGGTAAGTTCAGAAAGAGAAACTTCGTTTGTAAATTTCCATTCCAATAAAAGTTCTTGCAGACCTCGTTCTTGTTGATGCTCTTCTCTTCGTCGATGATTTTGTCGCTCGTCGCCGTACACTTTCGCCTAGGGGACACCGGAGGTGTCAATTGAGGACGCTTTGAAGGCCTGCTAAACGCGCTTCTTGGAGGGTCAGTGGTGATGGCATGAAGCAGGCCTCGCGGGCATGCGCTTGACATCATGGTCAGGTGTGCGCAAGTGCAACGCGGCGCAGTGCACCGTTGCAGCATTGCACGTTTCCCTGGCGCCTCCATCTCTCTCTCCCTCCTTTCTCTCCACCTTCCCCCCCCCCCCCCCCCCCCCCCGGCGACACCGCCATCTTGGACGAGGTTGGCTGGAGGTTCAAGGGGTTCGTTGTTTGTTGGTCGCCTCAACTAGGGCGGAAATCTCCGACTTGTTTGTCAAGTAGAAGGAGGGAAGCTTGGCTAGCCGAGATATACTCTCGCGACGCCGTCGATGCTGATGCTCACCGTTCTGCCATCCGACTTCTTTTCGCAGTGTTACTTTATTTTTCATTTCCTCTTCCTCCCTTCCTCCAACACCTTGGTCAAGCGTTCTCCTTTCTGGTGACCTCCTTTCTTTTCTAGTCCTGCCTATCCTCCTTCTTTGCTCTTTCACGCATTACCGGCGAATGAAGTTTTGACTTACTGTTACTTTGTTTAAGGCTTCATTTTGTCTTTCATCGGCGTCGTTTTTTTTGCGCTTTAAATGTGTGTTGTGGTGCTTTTCGGGCAATTTTCAGCCTGTCGCTTATACTGCACTTAACATCGATGCTTCAACTCCTATATCTTACTTGACCCTGCGACGTCCTATTCCTTTCCGATGCTTACAAGTTCTTGCTTCAAATCGCATCGCCCACCCTACCGCCTGCGCACGCTTTAGGCGTAAATGCGACTT
This sequence comes from Amblyomma americanum, assembly GCA_030143305.2. Classification (NCBI taxonomy): domain Eukaryota; kingdom Metazoa; phylum Arthropoda; class Arachnida; order Ixodida; family Ixodidae; genus Amblyomma; species Amblyomma americanum. The sequence goes on along the minus strand of JARKHS020031583.1, from coordinate 38,240 downwards.
CGCGTTGTCTCTTCGGAACGTGATCACGTTGTGATGGCTCGTTTACATGCTTGCCGATTTTAGATGCTGTGTGCCAAACTGACCTGTTAAATGCTGTTTCATCTTCCCTGCGCTAACTTCGGCCTTCCTGTCTTATCGTACATTGCCGTCTCCATGGACCGATTTTATCTGTTTTGTTCCTACATCGAAAAGGCGCCGGATTCCTTTTCCTATTCTTGAATGTTTACACATTGTTCCCGTGCGCCGGTTTTCGCAGCGGCCGCATAAAAAATTCGCTTCATGTTGTCCTTTCTCACCCAGTAGCACTTAAAATTTTTTTTTTACTGCGCTATCTGTTAAAGCCAATGCTTCAGGTGTTGATTTAATAGTCGTAGTAATCACTGAGACTATCTTGTGTCCCTTATCACGTTACCGACCCGCACACATAGCCGGTGCCTCACGATAACTTCACCGTTTTCAGGTGGGGCACGCGACTACAACAAGATAACGCCAACTGCCCTGCAAGGCCTCTAAAGATAGCATCCGTAAAGGACGGCACTGCATGGCAGGATGCGCAGCAGCAGGCGCAGCAGTTATGTTATTTGAAACTTTCACGGTCTAAAGGCAGCGCTACTGATAATAATAATAATAACAACAACAACAACAACAATAATAATAATAATAATAATAATAATAATAATAATAATAATAATAATAATAATAATAATAATAATAATAATAATAATAATAATAATAATAATAATAATAATAATAATAATAATAATAATCTGTGGTGTGCTGTGCGATGTCAGTGCACGTTAAATGTCCCCAGGTGGTCGATATTATTCCGGAGCCCTCCACTACGGCACCTCTCTCTTCATTTCTTCTTTCACTCCCTCCTTTATCCCTTCCTTTACGGCGCGGTTCAGGTGTCCAACGATATATGAGACAGATACTGTGCTATATTTCCTTTCCCCCAAAACCAATTATTATTATTATTATTATTATTATTATTATTATTAATAATATTATTATTATACTAGCCCCACTGGCCTACGTTGCGTCGCGGTATGCTGCTAGATGCTGTATTAAATGTCAGTCGAGCATTGTCAGTCGAGATGCACAACGTCTCACACTGGTGCAACTAGAGCCACAATGCGCTGCTTTGATAAAAGCAAAGAAGCCCTCAGTGATGGCCATGTTGTGTGCTGTGACTTCAAAATATGCATACTATCTACTTTCATCACACATGCTCTCTGTAGGGAGACATCGCTGGTACAATCGAAAGTGCACGCAGCAGGAGTTGCTGCGCTGGTGGGTAAAACAGTCGGCTGCTGACAGCGTGGAACGGCAGGGGCGACGCGTATGTAAACGGCTGTTATCGCGAGAAGAAAGGCGTCAAGAAAGACGCCTTACACCTGCGCTCAATGTGACCAGGAACGGTGACAAAATTTTCAGTACGTGCGGACTCCAGCCATTTATGTTGCCAAGAGCGCATGCCCCATCGTAGTGACTGTACGCCGATCTCATAACCATATGCACCTTTTTTCATCTTACTGCAGCCTTATACGCTATTGCATCTGGTTGCCTGGAAAAGCACGATTATAAAGAATAGTCGTCTGTTAAAAACAGCCAAGAACTGATACATAGCAGCAATGCAGGTGTGGAGTATGCCTTTCTTTTCCGATGGTATCTTTTGGAGCACCACCGATGGGCAACGATTTTGATTGGCGTAAACCTTAAAAACACTGACAAAATTTCTTCAACGGCGATCACTCGACAAGCAAAGTCGATACGGCTTGAAAGAGAAGCGCCTACTATACTCTTTCCTGGGTGCATCATATGCAATAGTAGTAGCTGCCGGTACCGGCTTTAGGAACAGCTTTACATCTCGGTAAAGTTCAGCACAAGCTCGAAATATAGGTTTGAATCAGGAAAAGTCTGGCTGAACGTGTTGCATATGTTGTATTCTAGAGGAAACTAATAATTCTCATTTTCTTAAAAGTACCTGTGTGGTGAAGTGGTTGATGCCGAAAAATTTTTCCGTGGAGATTGTTTCACAGTTTAGTGAGTAGATATCTAACTTTTCAGTGGCTTTCGAAAAGAAATGATTGCGGATATAACTCCCACTGCAAACCGTCATAGCCTTGGTGTTGGTTTTCAATAGGAACCCTGTCCATTCCTACATGAGGTAAGAATGTGCATGGAATGTTCGCAGGTTTACGTCGCCTTTGACAACGCAATTCGGGATCTATGGTAGACAAATATTGCTCTTTCTTATGTCTTTCTTTCTTTCTTTTGTGTTCGAGACGCGCATCTGCATATTATATTCGTCTATTACCATGGCTCTATGCACAAAGCAACCCAAAATAAAAGAATACGTCAAATGCGCGGCGGGACTAAAGAGAAAAAAACAAACTGTGGGCGGTAAACGCAGGACCAAGTATCCTGCCTTTCGCAATTATCATCTCTCGTGTGGTACTGGAGCCGTCCGCGTGGCAGCGACACCGTGCTTGGAAATTACTAATACCAGGGAGCGGCGAACGCATCCGTTTAGTGCGAGTCACTGTCCGTGATGGCAGCTCCAGTGTGGTGCCGTTGGCAGCGAAGAGTTGCGACTGTACAAAAGTGGCTCAACGGTCGCGGTTGTCCGCCAGGGGGCGGATGGCGAAATGAGACCAAGTTCGCACGCTCTGTCCGGCGCCCACGCTATGCAGTCGTGGTAGATAACTCCTCACGTCGGCTCCTGGTCGCAGCTAGCTGAAATTAGGACTTTTTTCAGAAGGCGAGACCGTGTTGAATGAGGAGAAGGGTAGGCGGAAGTTGGTGTCCTGCTGTCGGATGCGTCTCTTCCACCGCTGGCGACCATTTGTCTTTGGTTGCGAAACCAGTGCTTCCTGTCGGCTTTGAGTTTCCCTTCTTATAGGGGTCCTTGTTTTTTTTTGGAAAAGTTTTGCCTCATCATTTTTCTTCTATTTTGGTATATTTCATAAAAATGTCATCTGCAATGCGTTTGTTGTGTTTTGTCGTCTGCTGCTGGTCGCACGTCCGGGCTAGCAAATGGACGCTGTAGCCGGCTAATGCAAGCTGAATAACGAAGGAAAGCCAGTTTTGTTGAAACAACTGTTCTTGGGGCCCTTCTCGTCCTCTCCTGCCTCCCTCTCGTCTTTCCTCCATCCTTATCTGCGGTGCTAATGTGGTCACAAAGCTCTCTTTCTTTCACGTTCTGTTGTCCGGAAGTCCTAAGTAGCCTTGCTTCTCTTTGAGTGAAAGTTAGTTGAATTTACCTGCCTCGCAAACATTTTACGCAAGGCGAAGTCTTCGCTTTTCTCCGGTGACTTTTGGGAAAACTTTCTGGCCCTGCACAAAAGCCATGTTAATGCGTTGCACGTTATTACATGGCAAAGTGTTGCTGGTCTGGGCTCCCTCTCGCTTTATTTTATGTTTATTTTTTTACATGTTCTGGAAAGAAATATTTAAGGGTAACCCAGTTGCGCGATCAACAGGAAAGGCAGACCAGTCGTGCCTACTTTCCTTTATCGAATGAAAATTTCGGCAACTTTATTTACAGGAGGCTGCGCGTTGCGGGTCCAGGAACATTTATTAGTTTTCATTAATACTTGAAAGCTGAGGTTGCACATTATGTAATCGGGAAAAACGAGGACTTTTTTCTACTCACGAGGAATTCGCATTAAAAGAGGAGTGTCATTCTGTGCGGCCATTTACGTGAAGATACTGTCACTCTCACTACCATACAGGGCGCGCAGCACAGCTTCATTATATAAAGCTAGTTCGTACTAGAGAAACTGATCGCCCGCACTCGATTCTTTTTTTTCTTTAATGATACGATCGTAAAACGCATTTCTAGAGCCTTTCACTATGGTGTCTCTTCATAGCCATGGTCGGTTTGGGACGTTAAACCCCCATCAACCTTAAACCAACCATTTTCACGCACGTTAATGAGGACAGCACTATGCAGAATGGATAGCGCTTTAGCCAGAGTATATCGTTATCAGCGTTTCTTTATACAAAAGAGCAAGATTTTCGACCAATGTTTACGAAACAAATTTTCAGTCTAAGGCAGATAGAAAAATTTGCTAACTGCCCAGACAAACAAAGAAATTGATAAACTGAGAACCATCGGAAGGTTAACGGATTTTGGTACGTTTGAAGTTGACGGCACGAATCTATGGTTTTGTTTTCGGCTACTCTAAACTGGTTGAGGGGGCCCCATGCTCTAGGTGCTCACTACAATCCTGTTTTCGGGATCTCTCCTAATTGTTTTTCAAGCACGCAGGAGGCGGCTTCATGCGCAGGAGGCGGCTTCATGCGCCAGGCACTTAGTGAGCGGGCTGTAACTTGATGGCAGGACTAAAACGAATGCACAGCCACGCCTTGGCATAATTTAATTTTTTTTAGTCTTTTGCTTGACTAATGCCAAGCCTTAAGCTGGAGAACTGAGGGTGAAGCAGCGCCACAATTTATCTCCAGTAACAAAACGCGCCTTTCAACACATTTTCTACGGCGCGAGAAATAGGAAAAGAAGCCAGCGTTTCCCGTTGGGAGCGCCTAATGATGTGCTGCTCGTATTGAGCAACTGCTCATGAAAGATGCGGCCGGGTAAATGAGATAGCAATTGTCGATCCCAACTGACTGCTTCCGTTCCTAAGGCTTTTTTTTTCATTGCGGGTATTTATTTCTATAGGCTTTATTTTGCGACTACAGCCAAAACGAATATTGTTCGATCATTCATCCACCGATTTAACACAGACTAAGTATCCGAAAGTGAGAATACTAAGCAGGCATATTCCTTCTTTTGACAGTTTCCGAAAGATTTTTGAGAGAGTCTCGGCGTTACGTACAGGCGCAGAGAAGAAAGTTGTTTATGTATTTTTTTTTCTGTTCGCGGAACGAAAAGAGAAGATCTTGATTCTAACTATACCACTTTTGAAACGCCAACATGAACGAATTATTTTTTGTGTGCTATTACGTGAAAATCTTTGCGAAGCAGTGTTCGTAATATTCATGCGGTAGAGGGAAAATGTTCACACAAAACGGCGAAGCATATTTGGCAGTATAAGACACGCGCCTCTCCTATTTCGCCTAGGCGTCGTCAGCGCCAATGCTTGCAACAAACTAAGATGCTCTCATTAGGAGGGGGTCAGGCGCACCAGTTAGAGACTACTGAGGTGCTCTGATGGCCGGACAGAGCGCTGGACTCGGTAGTTCATAGTTCAGGGCTCCGTCTTTTCGTCTCTCTTCTCGTGTTGTATTCTTTCTTGCGCCCGGCCCTGCACGCATATAAACAAACCAGGTCACCTAACAGCAAGTGTTACTGAGGTGCGATATCGTGTGTTAGTCGTCGTGTGGTTATCTTAATGTCATGGTACTTGTCTTCGACCATTAAAGAGTACATTATTCATTTCCACACTGAGGAATACAACTGCTATCGTGACGTCACATGAGCTAAAAAGGTTTGTGTGTTTCTGACGAAAGACATCAACTGAAGGGCATTAGGTTGGCTTACGGGCGGCGCACACGCATTTCCTCACGCATTTCAAAACAACATCACTGCTATCTTTTCTCTTCCACATGCATGCACATGCATATAATCACCTCATAGAAACTAAGGCGGCAGAAATATAAAATGGACACCTTTAATTAAGACTAATAAGAGACAGAACTTTTTTACACAACTGCAGTTCTTTTTTATTTACTTTGTTGTTTTTTTTCTACAGCGCACCCTCTAATATGATGTACCGAACTGCATTTCTTTACCCGACATCGAATACTCCATTATGTTTCTGCACTTCTTTTGTTTGAGAAGATCGACAGCACTACAAGTTATTGCTCTTTTTCTCTCGTTTAATTACTAAGAACAATTATTAGTTTTATGATGTTTTAACACCACACGGATTGGTAGTGCCATTAAACCCTCAAAGCGAGCTTCTTCGTAATGTACTTTACAACCCCCCGCCCTTAAAAAAAATGTCCTCTCCTCACGTCTTTGCTGGTGCAAAATTTTTAGAAAAGCGGTTGCTGCGGATTAGTGTAAAACTTTATTCTTTGTGCTCTTCATATGATCGGTCTCAGTAAAAAAGAAAATACATCAGGAAACAAAAGTGTGCAGTTTGTTATTACAAAATGCGCTGTTACTGAGCAAAATGCGAGCCGACCAGAACATGATTTCCGAAAAAACGCCAAGGCAAGCAATTCAAGTTTCTTTAATGTGACAGCACATCACTTGCTTCAGCATAGGCCTTACCCTTGCTTTGAATAAGCGCTTTTATATTTACGTTAAAAGAGTACGTCAGGGACGGCAACGTACACAGTTAAAAAAAACAGTGAGCTGAAGAACGTGCGCAGCATGCTTGGACGCAGATATTTCTGACGTGAAGGCTGAGAAGCAAGAGAACCAGAATAGGAGCCAAAAAAAAAAACGCAACGTACCGGGGATTGGTGTCAGAGAGGAGTGGCATAGCTTTCCATGATGCCTTCTCGCTGGTGGACGGTATAGTTTACATCCTCCGCCTTTGTTCTTGTTTTCGTTTTTGCATGCTCCTGTCAGACTGTAGCGCGAATCGATCCTAGTGCGGTCTCCCTCGTCAACTACACAGCCGGCCGGGAGGACCAAGGGTATTGGTTTTGTTGTATCTCCACCGCAAGGAGGCGCCTCTCTCTAGAGCTAGTTAAAGCCCCTCAATAAACTAAGTTGAGGGGCTTTGGAGCTAGTGACTCTAGAGTGAGACGCATGGACATAGCGACGGGGAGGTAGTAGTCGCCAGCGATGAAGCGTTGCACGCCCTGGGGTTCTTCAAATCATAATTACGCATTGCACTCTCGGAGGAGCCGACGCAGTCACGACAGGTGGCGTGTCTCACTCGCGTCGTTTCCTGACACGGTGGTTCAACCCTCATTTGTTGGGATGTCTTACTCTCCGCGCGGCGAAGGCTTAGTGGTCTTACGTTTGTCCCCCTCACCCTTTTCCTCCTATACTCTTCGCTCGGCTCCGTTCTTAGCAAACAGTTCTGCGCCTTCCTCGCCGCCTGCGTTCTAAGCATTCGGAATCACTGTTTTCGGAGCGTTATTCTCTCGGGCGCAGGTTTTAAAGCTCAGTCACAATGTTGCCGGGGCCAAGCCGAGGGCAGGGTCATTAAGGATGCATCACTGCCGTTGCCACAGCAGCGCTGCGGAAGCGTGGGTCTCCATAGAGGAATGGCGCTCGCTATTACTGCTGCCTTGCGTGCTTGCTGCATGGCGACGACTTCGACTTCAACTTGCCAGGAGAAGCTAATACCTTTGTCGTTGCGACAGTCGCTCTTAGGTACAGTATTTTATTCTTAAGTACACTGCGGAAAAAGAAGTTCAAAACACTGTTGGGAAGAAACAGGACAGCGCACCGATCACCTGGCCCGCTTTTTTTTTAAGTGGCATCTAGCTAGCGCTCGCAAGCTCGAAATACATTGCTGCGACAGAAAACTGCGAGTATCCTAAGCTAAAAGAGGTAGGAATGAATTAGAAAAAGACGCGACAGGTGACTTAATAAACCATGAGTCTAATGGGGGCTTACAGAGCGACGCCCGCACCACTGGTGGTCGGTTTTTTAAGTGCATCCGGCAGGGGAGCCGGCCGCACCGGCAAATGGCCGTACATTTAATCGCTGCTATTGCAATTCATTTTTTCCCACTGCATGGTAATACAAGTAGAATCCGCTGCCGATGCTCGGTGAACCTTCTAATTGAATGTCCACATTTTCATTAAATGCACCACAGACAATGTGAGGTGTTTCTAAATAGGCCAAATGAAAAGAAATACAATTTGATTGCATTCAGACTTAATACGTAGCTTTTAATGCCCTTACATTTTATTCATATATCAAAAGTATATGGAGTAATGCTCAAGTGATTATTACTCGTCAAACGTTCTTTGTCACGCGAGCTTGGTGCGTTCACGAAACTTGTTGATTAACTGGTTACACTGTTATGACCTGCCTTCTGTTGTGCAATGCTGATATTTTTTTTTGCGCTTTCCCAGTCACTTTGAAGGAGTGTCTAGTGAAAAGTAAAAATGTGCTCCGCATCGGTGAGGGATAAAAGGGTGAATGAAAGGAACGAGCATGTATGGCTCTACGCGCAAGGTAGAGGGTTATTCAGTACTATGTGACGCTTCTTGATAGTATGAATGTATGGCTAAAAAATGGAAGCGGACACTTAAGCTCCCCATTAATGGTATGGCGAGATGCCGTGATTTCTTCATACTTGTATATGAAGAAGGTTGTTTCTACTTTGCATCCATAGATCCCTGGGGTCCTCATACTCCTCCTGGCGGAGTGGTGCAGCTATTAAGCAATGCGGCACTGCCCTACGATGGCAGGTGCTCGCAGTGGTGGGCTTTGTGCGGCCCAGGTTGCTCTTCGCGAGCGACCAATCACTATTTTATCTGCCACCTGCCACAGTTGGTAGTGTGCTCACTATACGGTAGACAGGTTGTGATGACGCCGCAAAGTCACGTGACCTAGGTGGCCCATCTGCCTCATATGTTGCTGTCTGGGCACCACCTGTCAGAGTCATGCAGTGATTTTTCGCTCATAACGCCGACAACGCCGACGCCGGATTTTCTGGTTAACGGGGCCTTTAACGCCATCGCGCTAAAACCTGTATTGCTCAGTAGAGGTCTTCGAAACCTTGGCCGGTAAGAATGTTTTCACTCAATGTTATTTGCAGTCTACGAAAGCAACTGCGCTTTATCTAGCATCAAATATACGGAAGACCAATCAGTCTTATTACCGCTTTATATCCGTTAAAGAATCCGCGTGCTGCGCAAAGCATCATCGGCATGACTGCGTCTTGGGGTACATCGATACAGCTAACCCGGTTATGAATTTTAGGCAAGCATACACTTTCGAAAAAAAAAGTTTACCAAATTCTACCTATCAACCAGTGTATAAGAGAGCGGTCCGAGCGCGCCGCGATATCCATTCATCGTCTCCAGGCAAGACATTACGCTCTCATGAAAAGTACTTGCAACAGTGTGGAGAAGAAATTATATGACAATATATATGAATCCATTCTAACGCAGCTGATGCGCGACAGGAGGATTTCTGTTGTGCTACGTCGAGGACTTTGCCGCCTTTCACGGGCAGCTGGGAACTCGCGCGACCACACTACGAGGTTCCCACTAGCCTTACGTTTAGCCTCGCTCCATTGCTGCCACTGTGTACAGTTAGGTGTACGCGACGGCCCTTGCTCACCTCGCGCTTCCTCCCTCTTGCGAGCACTGGCCATTGTTTTAAGCAGCGCGTCCTTCGCTCGAGTTTGTGCAAAGCGCTGGCCACCATGCGCCGGACGAGGGCGCGGGTTCCGTTCTGGCCGCGGCTGTGGCATCCCGCTTCATAGGAAATGCAAAGCATCCGTGTTCTGTGCGATTCCAGCGCCAATTGAAGAGCACCAGGTGGCCGAAATTATTCGGGAGCCCTTCCCCGTGTTTCTGTTCCTTAACACCTGCTTCTTTCACCCCAAAGCATCGTTCTGGCGTCCAAGTACTGGGTCCTTCCTTATCTGAAAAAATAAAGAGTGGTACGGTTTTAACGTAGTTAAACCGAGTAGACTGGCTCGTGTTTTCGCATTGATAGGTCGTCGGCACGTCTAGCGACGGATTTAGTTCGCTACTAGTATTAGTACATGAAGAGGATTATGTGCAATGCACAGCGCTGGATTGGGTATATTAGTTCGATATTAGTAGCAGTGGAAGAAGACGACGGTGTGTAATGTACAGCGCGAGAGTGTGTTGCAGTGTAACACGAGGCGCGATATGCTGCGGAGATTGCATAGGGCTCTCGTGCAGTGGCCGGTGAAAGTGATCTGTTCGCGCCACTGGCGGTTTAAATCCCAGACGCGGCAATAATGATTTCATTTATTTACTTGTGGGTTAGCCAAGGTCACTCTCAAGGTTAAGCTTCCAACAAACTCGGTGAGCCGGTTAGGCCTTCAGAAGTGGAGGTTTTGCCCGAAAATAAAAACCAAAAATGATGTGGCTGACGCGAGCCTTAACTGCATATTGCGACTCCGAAACTAACGATGAAACCGGCTTGGCAGTGTCAGGCTATTGCGTTTTACACGCGTACGCCACGCACGCTCCGCTGCTCAGTCGTTCTACGTCGAAAGCTTTGTTCAGTGACACTGTGCTAGTTTTTAACACGCATGAGTGTCCTGTGCGCCTTTTTTGTCCCCTACTTGTTATTTTCTGGCGCTGAACCGGTCTTAGCCAGCCGTTAGGAACTTATCAGTTGTTATGCTCATTAAAAACCTACTGAAGGCAATTATGCGTTGTATATGAGAGCGATTGATTATGAAAACGAAGACATTAAGTTTAATATATGCCCTGTTGGGTTACCTAGCTGCATCTTTAGTGAGGTCAAAGAAGAAGAGGAGGAGAAGGAAAAACAGGAAGAAGAAGAAGAAGAAGAAGAAGGACGGTGCTGACGTGTTCTTGCTGGTGCTTGGCTTCGAGCTCAACTGTGGTGTCCTGGTGGTGCCTACGTGGTCATCTCTGGTGAGGCCGTTCTGTGTGGGGGATTTGGCCAGGTCTCAGGTTAGGTCTGTAGGCCAGGTTAATGTGCATTTGAGGGAGCGTTTGGCTCAGGTATGTCGCTGACCTCCCCGGGTGGAGGGACGGCAACCTGGTTTGCCAGCTTGCCCACCCAAAGCTTGCCGCTAGAAAATTTTCGTACAAATGGAATTGACATCATCCCTGTGGCTCTCGTGCCGATCGGTGAGGGAACGATCAAGATGAAAAGCCCCAAGGTCCTTCAGCAGGAGCTAAGATCTCTCACTACCCACTACCTCCAGATCTCTGAGGTGCGACCGTTCGGCCGGAGAGGCATTGTTTGCAGGTCCGCTGACATTGATTGTGTCACAGACCTGCTCCAGTGCAAAATATTTCAGTCCTTAGCGGTTAAAGCCTTCATCCCGGAACAGCTCGCATGTTCCAAAGGTATTGTTCGTGGCGTGGACCCAGCATCTTCCCCGCAGGATATACTGAAGGAGTTTCAGGATGCAGGTGTGGGGGTTCTTTCTGTCTACCGGTGCAGTAGAGAATTCAATGGTGTGCGTGTTGCGACAGAGTCAGTTATCACTACGTTTGCTGGTTCCTCCTGTCCTTCTGAACTCAAGGTTTGGCCGATAGTGTATCGTGTGGACCCTCTGCAGCCCCGTCCTCTTCAGTGCAAGAACTGTTGGCGTTTCGGTCACAGTGGTAAAGCGTGTAAGTCGGCGACCCGCTGCCGGGTTTGTGGAGAAGGGCATTCAGATGACAGCTGCGCCTCTGATCAGCCCCAGTGTTGCCTATGCAAGGGCAACCACTCAGCTGATGATGTCAACTGCTCGAAACGAGCCGACGAACAAAGCCTGCTCAATATCATTCAAGCGAAACGATGTTCGAGAGCAGATGCTTATGCACTTCTGGACCGGAGGGATAATACATATGCCAGCCGTGCGCGAAGCTCTGTTGCTGATATACTGTCAAGTTTGACTACTTCAATAGTGTCCTCAGTAGAACAGGCTCTTTCTGTGGGGGTCGAGCGAATGCTGGGCAGTTTCACCGAGGCTCTATCTCAACTTGTTGCTGGCCAATCTCTGCCTACTGAATCACATGTTTCGGCGGCTACGCCGGCATCACTCCCGAGTGCTGCTAGTAAGAGTCATTCCATGTCGCCTCCTACCGTGCCCCAAGTACCGCCTGCCAACAGCGCTCCTGACAGTGTCGCTCACGTAGATCCTTGTAGCATGGATGTTGAAATGCTCACCACTTCCCAGAAGCGTCGAGCTTCTTCCTTACCCTCGAAGTCAGCTGTTCCGCAAGTCAAAGCAAAGAAAGGACCCCCCAAATTAATTCCCCAGACTGATGTGCTGAAGGAGGCTGTTGATGCCTCTTTAACCAGTCGATAATCATGGCGGGTCTAAAAGTTGTGCAGTGGAATTGTCGCTCCGTACTTTCTTCTTTACCGGATCTTGAATTACTTCTTCATAAACATAATCCAGATATTGTGATTTTACAAGAAACGTGGCTCTCTCCACTTAAATCATTCACATTTAAAAAATTTCGTGTTTTCAGGGTAGATCGCGTTAATGGCAGGGGTGGTGGGTTAATAACTATGATCTCTACGAAAATATGTCACCGGGCATCAATCTCGCAGACAGTTATGCGCCCTGACTGTGAGTTGTTGGCGGTTGAAATCTCCCTTCCACAGTGCGCCAAAGTCACTATTGCTAACGTCTACTTCCCAATCGGTGTTCACAGGACAGACTGTTTGGACACCTTACTGAGCGGCGCAAACAGCACAGTCATCGCAGGAGATTTTAATTCGCACCACAGTGCCTGGGATAGTCGCTCTGACTCCTGCGGCCAGCTTCTGTGGTCCTGGATGTCAATGAATGCAGTGCGCTGCTGTAATTCCGGAGCAGTAACCTTTATGCGTGGAGGATCCCGTTCCATCATAGATTTAACATTAGCATCTCGTGGGGTTGGCGTATCTGCATGGTCAACTGAAGAATCAGGTACATCTAGTGACCACTTTCCAATAACCTTTTCTATTATATCCTCGCCTATCAGAAAAGGTGGTGCAACCATGAAATTTCTAAACCACATTATGTACAAAAAATTGATATCTGCCTCACTACCCTCCATAGTTAGCTCAGGTCGAGCACAAAGAGCTCAGCGGACAATTACCTTTCTGCAAGATGCTGCTGAGAGTTCTGTATTCTCGGTGTGCACTACTGCTCCTGCCAGACAGCCGTCTCCTTGGTGGACGGAGGAGTGTGAGAAAGCTTATCGTCGTAGAAAAGCAGCCTGGAAAAGCCTTTCCTATAATCAGAGCCCAGCTAATTGGATAAATTATAAGTTCTTCTCTGCATGTTTCAAAAGAACTGTTAAAAAGGCAAAGGAGGATTATAATCAAAATTTAAACACCTATCTCTCAAAACCCCAGAATAAGAAGGCTCTCTATAGATTCATGGCGCAGAATAACAGCTCTCCGGCCTCCAATCGCATAAGGTCAATGGTAATGTCTCCGCAGGAGGCTAAGCAAAACCTTGAACGCATCGCGCAGGGGCTGGCCTTACGTTTCCAGGTACAGAAAGCAGAACCTTTGCACACTCTCACCCCCAGCTCGGACTATCCTGAGGTCGACGTGTCGGAGCTCCTGCAAATTGTTTCCTCGATGCACTCTGCTGCTCCGGGATCTGACGGGATTACTGTGGGCATGTTTAAGATTTTAGCGCACGACTTTCCAACTCACCTTCTAGATATTGTAAATGCGTCATTGGAAACCTCTTGGATTCCTCACAGTTGGAAAATTGCGAAAATAATTTTACTTTTAAAAAATGCAGACAATGGATTTCAATTAGACAATATTCGGCCGATTGCTTTAACCTCAAATTTAGTAAAGCTAATAGAAAGAGTAGTACACAGTCGCCTCACAAAGCATGTTTATCATATTAACGGCCTCAGCCCCGCACAGATTGGCTTTCGTCGCGGTTGTTCCATATGGTCCGCGCATGTGGATCTCGAGAGCCGAATACGACTCTCAATGCGCCAGAGAGAAGTTTCGGCCTTGGTGACGCTTGACGTTGCGAAGGCCTATGACAGCGTGGAGCACACAGTCCTCATTAACAAGCTTGCTCAACTACAACCACCGCATTACCTCTACGCCTGGATTTGTGAATTTCTAAAAGATAGATTTTTCTTCTGTACAGACGGATCTTTTTGTTCTAATACCTATGGTCAATCAAGAGGTGTGCCGCAAGGCTCTGTTCTTTCTCCGCTGCTTTTCAACATATTAGTTCGGGACATCCCCATTCATCCTAACGTTACAGTTTATGTATACGCAGATGATATAGCTTTTTTCGCATGAGCAAATGATATCCATGTGCTCTACGGGTATTTGCAGGCATATCTGAATGCTCTTGAAGTCTGGTTGGACCAAATCAATTTATCACTTAATGTCAGCAAATGCGGCGTGCTGGTATTTCCACCCGACGCTCCTATGTACATCTCGCTAGCCTACCGCTCCACTCCAATTCCGCAGGTGGAGTCGGTTAAATACCTAGGTGTTACTTATGACCAAAATTTGGACTGGCGACACCATATTAAGAATAATGTTATTAAAGGGGAACGTGCACTGGGCCGTTTGACCTTAGTTGGCAATAAAAAGTTTGGCATGCGTCGTGACACGCTACTGTTGCTCTATAAGGCTTATATGAGACCGATTCTGGAATTTGGTTGCCCCTTGTTCTCTGGTAGCGCGAACTACAAGCTGCAGCCATTAGCCTTACTGGAAAGACGTGCCCTACGGCTATGCCTCGGGCTCCCAAAATCAGCTTCCAACGCTGTCCTTTATCTGGAAGCGCGTATCCCCAACCTCTATTCCCGCTTCCAACTTCTAACAGTGCGTACTTTCCTCAAGTCTTTTGACCCGGCCCCAGGCGTTAGTATTCCAATTTTTGTATCCCAACCACACCTTTTTTTGACTAATCACTGGCCACGTTATCAGCTTCCGCAAGTTAGGTTCACGCAGAATCTGTTAGCTCCGCTTCAGGTTGATCTGATCTCCTTGCAACGAGTTGCTGACACGCAGGCTGATCCCGTCTTCTATTACGACTTTATTTTCCCGTCCCATGCGAAGCATATGCCCGCACATACCCTAAATGGTCTTCTTTCTGAACACCTACAGAATTTTCCACATCATACTGTTCTCTCCACTGATGCCTCCGGCAGCTGTGAGAAGGCGGCGATTGGCATATATTCGCAGGATCTAGATTGGAGCTACTCCGTTCGTATCTCTGATTATATTCCTATATTCTTCGCAGAGAAGAGTTTTTGGCCATTGGCTTGGCTCTTCTCAACATTCCCAGACTTGTCGCACGGGTTCTTATTGTTACAGACTGCCTTTCAGTTATTGTCTCTCTCCAAAATTCCCTTTGGTCTGGGTACCTGGGTTCAGGCGTCTATTTTAACGAGGTGGCCGATTTATTGGCAAGGTCAGCTCTCAGCGCACCTGTAATATATCCCGTCCCTCACCACATTCTGTTAGCAGCTTCACGTTTCCAGCGGTTCCAACATATTTCAGCCACTTTGAGTGATCCGTTGCTCAATACCGTGGACTTTCAACACCTAAAGTACCCGTGGAATATCCGGTGGTGTAAGTCAAGGCTTTGTGAAGTGTCCATGACGCTCCTGCGATGTAGAATTCCTCACTTAAACTTGTACTTATGCAGGTGCGGGTTCGCTGCGACAAACCTTTGTGTATCATGTGGGCAAGTTGAATCAATCGATCATTTTCTCCTCTTTTGCCGGCGGTTCGCGGTTAAGAGAAATCAATATCTGGAGGTTCCTCTTTCGAGACTAGGACTGCCTCTGTCTCTTACAGTTCTTCTATCGTTCGGTGCGAGTGCCAAGGGATTCCCGTTAAGCAGTGTATGCGGCTACCTTCACGATTACATAATTGCAACTAATCGATTATCTTGTTAGCTATACACAAAATTCTTTCGCATGTGCAAAAAAGGCTAGATTGATTCTATTCCGGATGACTCATACCGCTTGAATTCATTTTATTTTTCCCAATTTTTTTATCTTGATTCAGTCTTCTGACGTTTCCTTCCCCGCGCAAATGCTTCATTGGCATTCTACCCTATACCTTGGCCAATCCCCCCCACGTGGGTATGTGCCATATTACTTGAGGAGAAGAAGAAGAAGAAGAAGGTTAACCGGAAGAATAGCCGGTTTGCTACCCGGCACGAGGGGAAATGGGTGAGGGGATAAAAAGATGAAGGAGAAAAGAAAGTAGCAGTAAATTTAAGCCAAAAGCACTTGAAATTCCGGGCAACTAATATCTGCGCTTCATAAGGGCTTGATAGTGGAGGAAAAGGGCCTTACGATGCCGGCAACTACCCGTGGATCTTGGCTGGCTTCGGCCCCTTAGCTCACTAGAAATGTTTGAAAGCAAGTTTATTGCCGAATTGCGGTGTTTGAATGTTTTTACATACAGCCTTTGTTAAAATTGTACAGGCCGAGAGGATTTATTCGGAACCCAGCAATATGGTTATTTTGCTTTCCTCAAACATTCTTTATTGGAGGTGTTAGGACGATAGTTCACCTCTCACCTTCGAGAGCTTAGGAGCACTGGGAAAAAACTTGAGCAACATTGCATTCGCCAGACGAGATCCCAATGGGCTGTATTTTCAACCGTGCGACGGGATCCGACAGCGTTCGCGAACTTCGTCCTATAAGTGCTATATATTCTTGCTTTGTGTGGAGTTTTTGTAGGCGAAACTTGTGAGTACATTTCCATCTTCTGTGTGCAAAATGTAAACACGGCTCGCCTCTGCATTGTGTGAGACATCGTATATTTTCTTTTATTCGTCACGTGTCCGGGGTTTTGCTGATAATAAACAAGCAGTGAGAGAATATGTTATAATGTCGCTTGCGTGTGCTACTAGGCAATTCTTTTGCGTGGTTTCGTTCAGTACAACCATAGCTCGGGCCGTAACACTGCGCAGTTAGGCTCGGTTCGACCTTGTGAGGCACTGAAGGTCATTGTCTCATCCACATCGAAATCGGAAGTTGTACCCGGAGGAGTAGAGCTCTCGCTCTAAAGTAATGCCTGCTGTGAAACAGGGTTGATAGTTTCTATGCTACTCGTTTGAAACAATTTCACTTGTCTTTTGATCAAAGGCCCACTTATCTAGCTACTTGCATCGCCTTAGATGAAGTGTCCTTGTTGAGTTGCGGCTTACCTACCGAATTATTGTGTATTGATGCAGAGCGTGGTTAGTGCGGTAAGTTATGCACTATGTCTCTATGCTATTTTGTTCAGAATAAATGGATTCCACGACCAGTTTATTAATGTAATGACAGCAAAGGGTTGTTAACTAGAGTTTGCGAACGCCGACAGTTGGATTGGTTGTCGTTAACCAGGATTTGCGAACGGCAACAATTGGATTCGTTGCCGTGACGGATTGCTGTGAAATGTATGGGTGCATGCATTTATATGGCAAGGACTTATTAAAGAGTTTCAGTGCGAACAATTGCTTGATATTGTTGCAAACAATCACTGCGAATGCAGCGCAGCCTGCCCGTTAAACGCTCTTTTCGTGCCTCTCCCCCCCCCCCCCCTCAAACAAAAGTCCTTTTCTTATAAGGCTCTTTTATTGTTTTCTTGTAATCGCAGGTGATCAACATTTTTAAATTCAGTTGCTGTAAAGAAGTATCAACACGACTTGAAAAGATATTGAAGCTGGCGGAATCAAATAGAAGAGCGCAACCTCCCACATAAGAACTGAAAGGACGAGCTACATCGACTGCTCGATTAGTACTTCCGTTATCGCTCGCAGTGGTATAAGCGAATGTAATTTAAAATGAAACAGTTGGAAATGCCGTCTGTACGTCTGGTTAGGCATTCTTGGTACTTCGTTTGTACGTCTTCCTTGCTTAAGTACTTACCTTTCAAGCAACTGCCTTGGATGCGGGCTCCGTAGAAGCCGCATGTTTCACGAGGAACAATAAAATCGCAGTGTTGATAGAGATCCGCGCCAATCCGCTTGCCTACCTTTGCACTGTTTGCGATAGACTATGGTCTAACTAAACGGAGCTTGTCGCAGCTCTAGCGGCGTCATCATGGCAATGGGAATTTCCGACAGCGGACTTTCTGTTACGAACTCAGAATCCGTGCTCAAAGGCCACGTGCAGCGTCTGTCTACTTCACACGGATGAGTTTATCAGCTGCAACCGTCCCACTTGCCGCCGCTGAACAGCTTGAGTGAATGCTTGATTGCCCACAGGCGGCCGAGCATGTTGTTGCGTACACGAGTTAGCGGTAACGGTCAGTATGACATTTGCGGACCGGTGCTAAACGTTGTATTTGACGTCCCTGCCGCAAACAGTTTTCGAGTAGCAAGCAGCGAAAGTGTACTGTGAAGGCACAAACCACCTCCAGGCTCAGCGAGGGGGGCCCTGTTAGTAGTCCCTCAACCTCTTTTGCATAGTCGTTGCCCCATCGATCGCACACGGTCTCTCTCAGCGTAACTTAGAAGTACTTGGTTGTAGGCCAGTTGGTAGGACATCGTGAGGAGCAAAACCACAAAACAGGACGAGGACGAGGGTGGTAGTAGACTCTGGATGAGCTAAGACCACACGGCTGAACACACAACTTTGAAGCCAAGAATTCTTCTGAAGAGTCCAACTTGTCTCCAGCACTCAGCTTTGAGGATATTGGCAACCCTTTTTCAATGGCCATCGAAAGACCCAACCGTGCCAAACATGGGCGAAACGTCATGGGGACAGACGTTATTACGGAGGCATAAGGCGCAAGCCCTATCTCTGCATGTCGAGGAGGCAATAATGGCAGAACACAAAGCACACTGATCGTCAAGCACAAAAACGAACCTAAATTCGAAGAAAGTAACTTAGAAGGAGTTGGTTGAAGGCCACTTGTTAGGACATCGTGAGGAGCAAAACCACAAAATAGGACGGGGCTGAGGCAGGCGACAACACAGGGCGGTAGTGGACTGCTGAGTGGCGCGTTGGAAGTCGAGCCGTCGCCTCCATCCGGATGAGCGAAGACTACACGGCTTCAAATTTTTTGTGTTCAGCAGTGTGGTCTTGGCTCATCCGGATGGAGGCGATGGGCCGACTTCCAACGCGTCACGCAGTAGTCCACTACCGCGCTGTGTTGTCGCCTGCCTCAGTCCCGACCCGCTTTGCGGTTTGGTCCTCACGATGCTTTCAGCGGGCCAGTGTCATAAGTCATAGCCCTCACACATTTTTCTAAATAACTTGCGCATTGATTCATATTAGGAGAAGCGCCGCCGGCTTCAAAGGTTCGATTTTCCTGCCACCAGACATCCGGTCTCACAAAATTCAGCCACACACCTGAACATGCGTAAAGATCAGAGGACTCTCACAGTAGATCAGGTAGCGTTAGCATTTAGGCGGTGTAAAAAGCTATACGCTCTCATCTCGATTTCGTTGTTTCAGGGTCCACTTTCTATACACGCAAACTATTCGCTGATCTTTAAAAACTTTTCTGTATATGAACGCGATTTATTAGCATGTCTGAAAGCGCTGTGAGGAAGCCCTGAGTAATAGTCCAGGGCAAAGGTGGCAGTCTCTTGTTATTCACACGTCTGCCGTAGACAATGAAGATTCTTGAGTAACGTGACAAACCAGCTTGAATTTTTGCCGCTAGATTCGTGTGTTACCAGAATGATGCATAGCATAGTGTCTCCTACAATCAGAACAGGTCGACCATTATCAGTTATTTTTCGTCCCTCCAAACAACAAAATCATCGAAAATAAAGCTGGAATAGTTTATGTAGAAAAGAATTGCGCACAAACTATGTCAATTTAGGCGGACACCTCAACCACGCCGTGAGAGAACATGCGAAGAGTGAAAGAAGGAAAAGAAAATGGTAGTCTTCGAAGAAGGTAAGAGATTAAATTCGTGTGCTTCATTAATGTGCAACAAGCGCCGCACACACGTACGGATGTGTTTCCTATTGCGTCTCCATCGAAATGCGGCCGATCTCGATTCTTCGTGCTGAGAAGTCGAACGTTGTATGTAACCGCTGTGGTACCTTCGCGTTTAACGGCAAGGGGCAATAGTTGCTTGACGAACGTGTGAAATATATATGCAGAGGCAAGGTGGCCCCATAGTTCGGGGCACCACGGCTGCAGCGCCCGCATCCTTAGGCGTGTGCAGTTCGACTTCCGGCGGCAGCAGCGGTGGATATGCTGCAGTCGTGGTAAGGATTCGGTGACCTGAGTGGCAGGGGACACCTGAAGGCCCTGGCGAAGTCCTCGTTGGCCGACGTCACTCGGTTAACCCAGCCACCTCGGTCCGGGTGGACGGCATCGTCACGCTGCAGCACGAGGTAAGGTCGACACATACGCCAGTGTCAGCATAGAGGAAGATGCAATGAAGGACCACAATAAATCGGCCTCTCAATCAAACATTTCGTTTGCGAATCAATCGCATTGTGGTAACATACCTGAAAGTACAGTTACCCAGTTTCAGAAATCAAAAGACGTGCCGCTCAATAAAGCAATTCGAAAGTGAAATCAATGCACGCACTTTCCTCTGAAGGCTTAACGTGTGCAGACGAGTTAGTTGTTTATGAATAGGGGAATTAGAACGTGCATAGAAACACACAAACACACACATAGATGACATGGGATGGCTTGTGTAGAAGTGAACAATTTACATCACACGCTTTCTTTGGAGTGCCAAACGAGTTTCTTTCAGAACAAAGCAAAATATACTGCAATAGAAGTTCTTCTCGCATTACCGACGGTTTATCAGTTTACAAACCAATAGGCATTTATTAATTAAATTACCACAACTTAAATAGCATTTTTTTTTTCTCTCAAGCAGTTGCTGAAAACGCTGTCCTAGTTGCGGAAAACTGTAGCAGTTTCTTCAAATCGTTGCCTCAAACTACCTGGGAGAACTTGTATATTGACTCGCAAATACAAAGCAGCCCGCATACTGGGGTGTTCCTACCGCAGTAATGTGGTAAATACTGATGATTAACAATTTCAAACACTGAAGCTAACAGATGCATTGTAAGAGCATATGCCTCCACGGTTTTCCTGAAAGTTTTCCAGGTCAATAATTGGCTGAAGTCATTTCTGCGCCCACAGTGACCCAAGGATCTTCACAATTAGAAAAAAAAAGCTTCCTTTGTGAAAAGGGTATTCCAATCCCAATGACAATCTAATTCAGGTCCACAGTAAGGTCTTGGAACATATCAAGCCGGGTGGCAGTGGCCAAAAAATTTCCGAAAAGACTTGTATACCACAGCAGAGCTATCTTTGCTCGATTTCGGGTTTCGATTAGCTCTTTCCAACATGCCTCAACCTTAATCGCTGCCCCCTAACGTTTATGAGAGGAGCCCCAAGACCACCTTCAGTACGAGGCCAACTTTTGGTACATGCGGTACTCGAGAATTAGGCTTACTGAGCCGTGAGTGAATGCACGCATGCAATGTTAAGAGGCGGAGGCCGACATGGCAGGACGTTTTCTCGATCCTGACATAACAGGTCTCAAAGAGGTCGCCATCTAAGCTGAGGTTGGTACCTTCAGATGCAGTACAAAAGCACCTTCTTGTCACAAACAATATCTATACGAATGTTACCACAGTGAAATGTCACATCGCATTAAGCTGTCGCTAAACACCGTTACTCTCTTGCAGAAGTCAGAATGCGTGTCACACTGTCAGGAAGCTAGAAAGCGGTGGAAATGCTCTCTCTTTAGCTTAGCGACGTAATTTGAAAAGACTCAACAAGGAGATGCTTACAGGCCGAGTAGCACTTTTTCTCCAATCCCTTTGCCTTAAGAACGCCAGCATCTGGCCGAGGGAGGCTTGTATTCACACTAAAAGCAGTGGGCTCCCGGCGGTAGCAGACATAAAACCCCTTACCTCCCGCATGAGTGGCGAATGCTTTACCTCTAGAGTTCAGGCACCAAAAGCAAAACAACACACCCGGTTCTTGCTATTTCGCATGCTCCATCTCAAAGTGGCAAGACATATCAGCATTTTTAGCCCACCCTGCGCTTCGCGGCCAAGGTCTCCTGCACGTCTGGGCCATTGGACTCGCACTGGTTGAGCACGTAGAATATGAAAAAGAGCTGCTCGGAGTCGAGGTGCTCGAGGCCCGGCAGCGACAATTCGGGGGCGCCCGGCCATGAGAGATAGGCGCGCAAAGCCAACGATAGCGCCCGCGTCTCCAGTGCCGCGTCCAGATGGTCTGGAGAAGCTTGCCAGTAAGAGCAGCGGCTGTAGTCAGATGTTTTCGTGACGTCGGCTTGCTCCAGCTGCCGCAGTTGCCACCGTAACAAGTAGCGTAGCGCTGGTTGGAACGCCCGGACCCCTGCGAGCAGACGAGCATGTTATTTGGACGCGGTCCCCGGGAGCATTCGCTATGCCCCTTTATCAGAGCTTCCATAGTACCAACAGCTACGCGATCATGGTAGCCAGCGCTATAAGGCGTGCATAACAGACGCTATGCCTTGTCAGAATATATTATTGGAATAGCATTAGAACCCTAGTTGAAAAAAAAGAGAGGCGCCACATAATTCCCAGGTGACAGGTAGTAGCCTCCTATAACTAAGCATGGTCCAGAGTGGCAGCCTACCACTTGCAGCTTCGTTGTACTTGATCTGACAGAAGATGACACCCCAAATATTTATGTACATTGTGATTTAAGTAGACAGCTTGCCGTCTTTTGCTCGGCGAAGAAACCAAGTCACACGATCTCAACGTTTGAGTCACATGTCAGATACCTTTGAGCCTTTAGTTGCCGCTGAAATGCCACTTTCATTCATTTCATTTAATTTCATTTTTCATTTATTTATACTGTCAGGCCTGATACGGGCTATAACAGGAGGGTAATGTGGTACAAAAAGAAACAATGACACAAACATTGTAATGGGCAGAAAATTCGGTATTAAAAGCGTTCGCCACTTATACAAAATCGAACTGTGGCATATAATTCATGTAGATATAACATTATGCTGCTTATCCAAGAATTCCCTAAGTAATTGCGAAGTGACAACAGAGTTTGGTAGCGTATTCCATTCCTTAATGGTTCTTGGGAACAAACTAAACATAAAGCAGTCATTTCGAACCGTTGGCTCAGACGACGTCGTCATATTTCTCCAGTTTTAATTTCAAAGTACTTTGGTTAATTTTCAAGCTGTGATTAATAATCTACAAAAAGAACTTGAGCCTGTCACATTTCGTTCTAGAATCGAGCGCTTCCAAATCACCAAGTTTACTCAAGGATGTCGGGGAATCGGGATGCCGGTACCTATTAAATATAAACCTCGCACTGAGACGCTGAATTCGTTCCAGCTTAGAGCAATTGAAGGCATTGTGTGGGTCCCAGATAATTTTTCCATACTCGAGGAAGGGCCTTACCAAGCTCTAAAAATCTAGACATTTTATTTGAATGGTTGCACTATGCATATTTCGTCTGAGGCTCGACATTGCTTTGGAGGCATTGGAACATGTATTATCTGTGCGCAAATTCCAACATAAGTCAGAGCTAAGTGTTAATCCAAGGTATTTGTATTTACTGACTCTAGTTACTATTCTATCGTCGATGTTATAACAGTAATCTAAGATAGTTTTCTGTCTTGTAATTGTCATAAAAACTGTTTTATTTTTATTTAATTTCATCTGCCACCTCTTACCCCATTCAATAATTTTTTGCAAGTTTAGATTTAGTTCAACGTGATCTTTCACAGTAGGAATTTGTTTATAAATGATGCAGTCATCTGCATACAATCTGACCGATACGCTCAGGTCGTTAGGTAAGTCATTGATGAAAATCAAAAGCAGGAAAGGGCCCAGGGCGCTTCCCTGCAGAACAACAGTGTCTACTGTACTAATGCTGGATTTATGAGCATGAACTTGAACATACTGTGCTCGACAGGAAAGAGAGGACGTAAGCCATTTAGTTATCGTTTCGTTTTTAAATAAATATACACCGGATTTTAAGTAAGAGTATAGGGTGTGAAACGTTACCAAAAGATTGACCTCGAAAGCGCAACACTGACACATTGTTGTCGTCGAGTTGTCGCGGCCGTAGGCGTGACGCACGTGAAATAAACATACAAAACATCCGAATGTTACTGGTAACTCGTTGAAGTTAGCACAACGTACAATCTACTGTAGACAGTTTCAAAAGCTACCTTTTCCGCGCTGTTCTTGACTTGTGTCAAAGATAAATCACGTCTGCACTAAATCTTTCGCGATTGTTGAAAATACGCGACTCTACCGACCGACGGCTCCCCCTATCCTCTCTTCTTGTCCCCTCACCTCTTTCACTTCATTTCTTCATTCTGCCTGCTATCCTTGATTTCCGCTGCCCCAGCTCAGGTGCTTCAGTATCGATGGCAGATGCCGAGGCTAGCAAAAATCTTTTCCTTCCTTTTTACTATTATTTCAATTAAAAAAAACTCTACCACCACCACCTACCGACCGACGAGACGGCAACGTTTTTTGGGAATATATTCTGACGCCAACACTTATGAAGCACGACTGTCACAGGCTGCTCATGCAGAAATTGTTTGCTTCAGCACAAGCAATGGAAGCAGAGGTTTGAGATGCTACATTAGCTAGATGCCCATAGTATTATCAGCAGAATTGAGTTCCAGCCGGCGAGTACCGATATATCACTCATTCTAATGAATTGAAGAGTTTCTTACTTAGGTAGACGCTTGTATGATTAACTGTTCGCCAGGTAGGTTAAAAAACGATGTTTAAATTGGCTAACATCGATTGAACAGCCCCGAGCATATGTCGGTGCAGCTTTCGGTGACCATTTGTCGGTGCAGCTTTTATAGCGATGACACAAATAAAAAAACATAAAACCGTCATTAAACTGAGTTTATTTAGAGTGGCGTTAACGCCTCAGCGTAAGAGAAGCTAAAAGCAAGCAAAACTCACCAACACGTGGCACCTGCAACATTGCCGTCGAGGGATTGACGCCCCAGAGCAGGTCCAAAGCAGCCGGCGGCACCTGGAGCATATGTTATGTTCAGATACTAGTTTTGCAAGACCGCTCTTGGCTTCTCTGAAAATGTCCCGCATTATATAAAAAAAACGCACGGAGCCCGAATGCAAGTGCCTTATACAAACAAGTGCATATTATCACAAAACATTGGTTGCCATAGCAATTCTCGTTAGGTATCACGAAAAAGTACAGTGTCGGGGTACAGGGATGAGAGGTCCGGGATTTAAGTAGAACATGAGCTGCCAGTCGAAGCCCGCTCTCCTTCCACAATTTTGTCTCTGTGTTCTTTTGTGCAAGTTAAACAGACACGCGCCATGTAAATTCAGTTTTCTGGTAATGCGCACTTGTCTCTTCTTTGTTGAGAATATGAAACGTTCAAAAAATCGCTAGAGTCGTCGTGATAAAAAAAAGAAAAAATTGACAGACGATCTTGATAGCCGATGATGCGAAATTTTAGTATAGCTCTCTTCACATGCAACCTGTTACCGCTGGCAGGTGGCGTGTTACGCTGCAAGGAGTAATCATTTGAACGAAAACATCTTGGACGAAAGTCCGCCTGGTTGGGTTCTTGAAACAACAGTTGAGAGGAAACTGACGCCAGCCAATATTTTATTTTTGCCCAACGTCAATTTTCTCTCGTATATTGTTACGCTACAAGCCACCCTATGGGATTTTCCCGTGGCAGCCAAAATTCTATCTCGCCATGACAGGTGCCGTTTCGATGCACTACAACCTGCCACGGCGTAACCTGCCTCCTACCAGGTGCCATGTTACGCCGATTACGCCGACGACCTTGACGCGGACTACGCGGAACTCGTGGACGGAGACACAATATTTGCGCTCTAAAAGGTCGGATGACTTGCTGCGAACAGTCACGCAAGTGGTGTCCCCGTGGCTTCTGCCTCGGTAATGTGCCCTGAATTGCGCAGAAAGTGCGTGCGACATTTTTTTTTTTTGGAGTCCATCACGTTGCGCAGCGTGCTCTTTTTGACGAACAGAGCAAGGCGCGACAGGAACAACGATACCGAAAGCATGCTGGGAATAGCAGCTTTGACTACCAGCTCATGTTCATCCGTTCTGGGGTCTTCTTCCTTCTTCACGTCGTACTCTATGAACAAACTAACCAAAACCAAACTACTTTCCTTCCTCTCTTGTATAGGCGCGTTTTTCCCGTGCCCCTGTCGGATGATAGCTTGAAGGTTAAGCGATGGCTGCCGGCTTTCGTTTTTATTGCCACTCCTACACACTAAACAATTTCTCACCCTTTAGAATGTAAATCACCTGTCCCCAGACGAACACCCTTTTCCAATTTTTCGGTGCTAAAAAAGGGTGCAGAGATCAGCACCCTTAAGGAAGGGTGCACTTAATGATACTTTAGAGGATGTATTGATTGCACCCTCATTAAAGGGTACCATTTTTCCATAACAACTCTACGAATGCCTGTTGGAAGGGTGCTTCACGTTGATCTACCCATGAAGCAAAAGCCTTGGACTGATGCGCGCCTTCTGAACTTTCATGCTGTGCACCCTTCCTGAAGGGTGCTGATCTCTGCAGCCTTTTTAGCACCCAAAAGGGTGTTCGTCTGGGGAGAGCTGATTTGCACCCTTAACGGTGAGAATTTGTTTAGTGTGTAGAGATTAACCAAGTCAAAGCGCAAAAGCCTCGAGCTGTTTTAGACCAATGGACGCAATGCCGGCTAGGCGTTGAGTGTATTACGTTAACCGCCTGCCCAAACTGCCGCCATGCAAGCCCTCTACGATTTTGAATATCTTTGAGAATTATACACCCCGAGGGGCCATCTTCTATGCAGTCCAGTGCGTCTTTTTTGAATTCGTGTAGTCCTAGGCTTTAGAGAGGTTACGACCGAAGTTCATCTGACCTTTGAGGGGCTTAAAAGTCTAGAATAAAAAAAAACAGTCACACTGCTTGACTGAGAAGCAAACAGTGACTGCTTAACACTTTTTGACAAATACTGTGCCTATTATAGACATGTGGAGCTCCACTGCTAGGTGCTGAGACCTCTCCTTCTTCTATCAAATACAAATGACGTTCACTTCATGACATCCATTTTTAATTCATTATTTTCTGCTACAAGAGTTCCTGCAAAGTTCTTTCCACCAGACGTAAATGCGGCCAGGCAAGCGATTGCTCTATTCCGCTATCAATGTTTCACGAAAAACTGCTCCTTTAATTCGATCGCCACAGAGATATCTATTAGCTTTGTATGTGCATTGATTTTCTGCGCGTAATTTCAGGGTAGCAATTCACATCTAAGGGCAAACCTCGAGAGTGGATTCGGGGAGGTCCTCATCGTCGCCGGCAGGCCCCTCCTCCTCGCGCAGTACGAGCCGGCAGCGCGTCGAGAGCAGGCCCGGCACCCAGCGTGCTTCCACGGCCCGAACAGGGTCGTGCACGGCCAAGTGCTCGTTCACCATTTTCTCCTGCATCCAGGCGAAGACGGCCTGCGACGTCCGCAAGGACACGGGCGCTGTGCTCCCGTTGTAGAACCTGCGTCAGGCAGTATAGATGCAGCAGTTGTTTATTATGCTGACGATTGTACTGCTTCTTATTTTATATGCGCAGTGAAAGTTTAGGAGCACGAAACTCGAATCGAACCAAATTTTGCTTTGGAGCTGAGAAAACGAGGAACCATAAACCATCATACGAAGGCATTAACCTTCGCATGATGCTATAAATTTTGCGCAGCAAGAGAAACAGAGGAAAAGTAAAATGAATTTTTTTCAATATGAAATGCAAAGTTGTTAGGGAGAAGCTGTTAGGGAGAAGCTTGACAGGTTGGCCGAGGAAAAAGGCAGTCACCTTTTCTTTCCTTACTTGGTCTTTGAACGGGCACTGTGGAAAACTCCAGTAATTATGTGTGCGTATTAAAAATTGTTTGTATGGCAGTTTATGTCTATATTCACGTTTGTTCGGGAGCAATAAACGCAATTATTTCTCAGGAAAGACGATTAAAAATTGTCCCGCCAATCAGTTCAACCTGGTGACTTCAACAGTGACGACTTCATCGGTCTTTGATGGCGAAACGTACAACTGGTTCAGTGTCTCCTTAATGTACAATACCTTCACGGGATCGTGGATTGTACAGAAAACGGGAAGCCTTCGCGGAGAACTCAAGCGAAAAAATTTTTTAATCATCTTTTTACACACCTTGTGACGTATGCCTCTCTAAGCGTGGCGTTGCTCAGCCACCGAGGTGCGGGCCCAACCCAGGGCAGGGCGTCCAAGACGTCGCCCAATTGGGCTGCGAGCAACTCGTTGCTAGTGTCCAAGGCCCCTCCACGCACCAGACTCGACAGCTGGCGCCTAAGGAAGCTGAGCAGGACCTCGACGTCCAGGCCTTTCACCAGCGGAGACCTCGTCGCAAGCGCATAGAGCGCCAGTGCCGGCTCGTACTTCCCTGCGTGGAACGCACAAGGCTTGGTGTATCACTATATTCTTAAAACAAAAGATTAGTCTATAACATGCAGCCTATGTAGGGAGCCCTAGTTGAGCCTCTACTAAAGCTTTCTGTGCTTGAAGTTTCTACTATAAGCGTTGTGAATGCAAAGCTTTTTACCACACAATTTCTGTGTTAACGATCGCGGAAAGAGTTTATTAGCCCACAAAAATACGCAAGAACAAAAAACGGGCGCCTGTTTGAGCATGCTGGAATGGTCCCTAAAAAGCAGGTACACCCGCAGCCCTTGCGCCTGACCTGTCGGGGACGTGTGCGCATTGGCGGATGGCGGTGACGGCAATTGCTTGGTGTATGCGATATACACCGCGATAAAACTTTGATGCCAGCACATTGACAGAGCGCAGTATCTTTTAAGGGAGCTTATCTATGTGCTTTCCTTCTCTTCATTTAGGACTAATGTCATTTCTGGTTCACAAAAAGTTCCACCTTACAGAGCCTTCGTTAAGTTCCAAAATCATATGAAATCAGAAAATAAAGCGGCATCCGTTTATAAGGCTTATATATTCTGCAATAGCACCCTCAATAGTCTGACTGTACTCCGTGTTCACCTATCATGCGGACGCAGTGTTCAGCAGCAGTTCGGGCGGGCGTCTCGTCGTCTGCGTCCAGTAACCGGCACAGGAGCTGCTTCTCCTGGCCAGCCGGGAGAAGCCTTGACGCCAGAAGTGCGGTTCGCAGACCCACGTAGTTGAGAAACTCGTGCGCCTTCACTTCCTGCATTGGTCAAACAACATTCCAGTTAGGCGGAAATTTGAAACAATAGCTTTATTCGGTGCGCTAATGCAGTTTTCTCAACTAAAAGTGTGTCACAAGAGCAGCAACACATAGTAGTTCTCTCAAGTGGGCCATCATTTCCCTAATGTCCTGGTGTTTACAACACCAAACTTGTTCATCTCTCTCAAAATCCAGCCTGTATAGGAGTTGCTAAGCGACGCATGGGCTATCTGAGATGCCGTAGTGTAGGGCTCCGGAATAATTTAGACTATGTGAGGTCATTCGACTTGTTCTGTCATTCACACCACGCAGGAGTTTCTTATTTCGCCTTCATGAAAATACACGTGTCGCCGCCGTTATTGTGCCTGCGATCTTGGGACCAGCAATTCCATGCAAAAGCCATCAATCCCAAGATTAAGCTGAATTGCTGGTTAGTTGATTAGTTAGTATGTGGGGCTAAACGATCCAAAGCTGCAGATGTGCATTGAGAGTCACTGCGACGCTGGGTGCCGAATTCATATCGACAACCTGGGTGTTCTTTAACATGCACTGATCTCATACTGCACACAGATATGTTTGCATTCGCCTAAAACGCACTGGCCCCGGTAGTAATTTCACCCGGCGACCTTCGGCTCTGCTGCCGAATGCCATATGCACTGGGCCACTGCACTAGGTAAAACGAATTTAGAATGAAATGAAAGCGTAATAACAGGGGTATTAGAAATAGTTAACAACTTGTGAAATAAATTTTTTAATGTATGTAGCTACAACTGCAATACGAGGCATGCTGTAGTGGAAATCCTGAATATATTTTACTAGCCTATCGCCGTTCTCAGATGACGGCAGTCTTGGCCAAAAATTGAACAACCATCTTATGGGGATCGGCAAAACGCATTATTAGCTGAGTTACCATGGTGAGTGGTATCCTGAAGCCAGCCTGAAAGCAGTTTTTTTCATTTACAATAGTAAATTCGTATACGAAGACGAGTAGAAATGTAAATAGAAGCTTAACGCATTTATCCGTTTCTATCGCTCATTAAATATTCGGGCAGCATTTGTTCTAGTAAAAATGTTAATTGGCTACAATATTTAGTGAAGACCACTCCACTGGTCATGCCTATTTGCTGAAGTGACGAAGATTGCCTTTCTAGAATAGCTAGCCAAGGTATGCCGTGAGTTATAGCACACGCGTGGTGTAGAGTACCATGTTTTAAAGTTATTTTATTGTAGGCTTCCTCTGCTCTCACGTCAAGCATCAACACGCCTAGAATAGCGGACAGCAAATAACTGGCCACACGTATGCTTTTGAGGAAACTAGAAGAGCCGTTACTTTAAATTTTAATTGTATGATGTGCATTTCGTAGCGTGCATGGATTGCCTATGCCCAGGCTAGGTAACTTCGAAACAAAACTACATTCTTATTTACGCAGATCATGATGTGATCTGTTAAAAGCTGTGGGGTGAAATTTTGCAACGATCATACACAGCTTCTTTAGACAGCCTGTAGACAACCGTCTACTGACGGTTTAATAGAGAGAGGTCCCTACAGTCTATAGAGAAAAGTCTACTAAACATGCAGGGCCATAAATCTACAGAATGCCTATATACAGTCTACAGAGCTGTTTCTGTGTGACCAGCAAACTTGTGTCCATAGACTATATATGCAGTTTTTTCTATGGGCAATTTTATGGCCATATATTTATAGATATTTGATAGCCTGTCTATTGACCTGTATCTATTAGACTTTCAGTGGAGGTTTGTCTTTTGTCGGTCTGTAGACAAAGTCAGCTATGTTTAATGGCCACATATATAGAGAATGGCAGCAGACTGCTCTATTGGGTTTGTCTATAGAATGTCTATGTACTTTAGTGACAGGAGTATATAGTCAGTCTAAGGACTGCCTAGATATATTTTTGTAAAGGCCGTGTCATATGTAGAGCAATGCAAGTTTGCGACACAGAAAGCTGCTATGCATATCAACAGCCACGTCGCTATAATAAGAATGGCTGAATTAGGATAATAAATGCTGGCGTTTTAATGTAATTACACGTAAGGGAAATTAATAAAGGGGACACATCGCGGTACACAAGTAATTAAAATGAAGTGGTCGTTACTTTGCTCTCGGATCTATCAGAAATGAACGGTCGCAATATTTTCCTTCTTGAAAGACAGGTAGATGAATGTTTCTTTTCTGGGAAATAACGTGCATCAATGTTTCTGCGAAAAAAAGTCATAAGTAATAAACATTTCCTCTAATGCATATCTTTACTCCTGTACTTGTTATAGTCGTGTCTGGTATTTATAAATGTAGTGCAGCATATTTCGTGCAATAAACACACGTGCACAATACTGGAGACATGTTTACTACTCAGTGCAGTACTTTTATAACAAACTATGCGACAAAGGAAACGCGGTCCGCGAAATTGAGAAACTGAAACAATTTTGTTGCTGATAAATCTGAATGCTTCTATGAATTCATAGTTGAGTGGCTAAAATAAAAAAAGCAAGTGCGGTAGCAGAACTAATGGTCAGACAGATCCCTGTAATTACGGCTATAAGAAAGTGGTAATCGACCAACACTCCGCTGAAAAACAAGCCCATAGCAGCCGTTTCCCCATCTGAGATAAATGAACCGTTCATTTCTTCCAAACCATCTAGCCTCCAGAGCGAATGTGGGTATATGAAGCTGTTGGAGGATCGCCGTTAAGCCCATATTTCAAAATGAAGCATTGGACATAAATCTTCCTGGATGGTTTGAATTTATTAAGAGAAGAACAAATGGAAACAGCAACCGAACCACATACACTAAGAAAGAACCCGCCTCAAAGGCAGGATAATTGTTCTTGACATTGAGCATAATACCGAAAAAAGACTACTCCCAGTCCTGGCACACCTAACAGAACAAGGGAAATGGTTATTATTTCTATTAGTAGGCACCCTCCGGATTTAAGATGAGTGACTGGTTATTAAAGAGTGCCACTTTGCTTGTGTTATAGATGTAGCTGCGCCTATGCTAGCCACACGCTGAAGTCCGAGCTGATTTCAAACCGTTTAGTTTCTTATGAGAATATTTGTGCTTGGCTGAGGTTTTCTTTCCATAGCTTTGATTTCCACAACTGAAGCGCGCACCTTAAGCACACCCGGCAGCGCATTGACGTAGCTGGGTGCCCGAATGCAGACTTCGTCGAGTTCCTGTCGAGATTCGAATACTTCCTCGACCATCTTGCGAAGGTTCCAGGATGCCCATGCATCGCGCGGTGTATCCGAGGTGTTCTGTGGCACTGTGTTGTTCTCCGCCTCTGAAATGTAAGAGAGCGGAACATGTCATCTGGTACGCTCCGCCAAAACTAGCACTCCACAGTTTAGTGGTCTTCTTCGCTGCACACACTCAAGAAAGATAGAAACTTATATTCGGCCACGATGCTTTACACATTATGGGAAAAAGATAAGGAGATACTATGTGCCACAAATATTCAATGAACTTGGCGAAGAGTTTTTTTAAATTTCAAACTAAACGTAAAATGACTAAATCTATAAGAAAATGGTGCTCATCCTTGCAGATAAATCACTGATGGCCTCTTACATGCTTTATTCTACTTTCCCTATTTTCTTCACATTTTAGATTTCTTTAGCTATGGCACATTGCGAGCTGTTATGATGTCCTATGTTCACTTTTTGTTGTGTTTTTTTTAGTTTTATTCCTATTCGCTCAATATGTATATATTTATTTTCTTTTTTTGCATAATATGCATGTACTGGTGTGCCCAATGTCACTGCTTTATGTGTAATTGTTTTGTACACATTCGGTGATTCACCGTACTGTCTCTGTGCTTAGGTTGGGCAGGAAAACTCATGTGCTAAACAAAGGTGAATAAACATTGATTTGGTTTGATTTGATTTGAAGTACATGACTTCAAGCAATGCGCTTCAATAATAGTTCACAGAAGCTTCGTTAGCTTTCTTACTGTTACGAAGCTACGTACAAAAACGCCTCACAGTTGTGCCGACTCCAAGTGTTAAAGTGCGGCAATGACAGGGAAGCAAGAAGAAAGGAAAACGAACATAAGTCTAAGACATAACTAGGCACAGACATAAGAAGTCTTGATGTAATTGGTGGCACAAGAGGGTCCTCGCAGAGCTTCTCCCCTCCCCGTTCGACCAGGCCCGCATGACACTCGCGTAGTAAGGGGCGTACTACATTTCCCCCTATGGCCGAGGGTAGCGCTGGTGAACGCTCTCAGGGCAAGGCCATATGCAAGATAAATACCCTCGAAAGCAGAAGATCTGACAGCCGCCGCGGTAGCTGAGTTAGTACAGCACCGGACGCGAAACTCTGAGGTTGCTTGCTCGCATCCCCTCGCTGGCATGAGGTTTTTCTTCTTCTTTCTAATTAATGATCTTTCAGCGATAAATCACCATATTATTAATTTATCAATGATCAACACCAAAAGTTAGAAAGAATAACCTTCTAACCATTGTCCTGTGAATTCCTTGATTTTGGTGACTGTTGAATTCCTTTGTATACAAGTCATAACGAGCCCCTCATTTCCCCGTGTCTGTTCTTGGGTTCAACTTGGGCTCATTAGCGGTATATACAACAAAATTTCTTCAGATGTTGGAAGATAGTTTAACTGACATTTCTGCCGCGGGACCGGTGTTCCTTAGAAAAAAGCGCGGAACGGCTAGCAGTGCCTTACATGTGGGAGTGATACCTTTAACCATGTGGATTCGGAGTGCAATCATAAAAGAGCGTAAACTTAACCTTGGTGGTAATCACCCGGCGATGAGTAGCAAAACGTGCAGCAAAATTAATGCGACACACGTTATGTATGTCGCTAACGGAGCCCAAGTAAGATTTTTTTCTACATGTTCTTCCGATGGGTTTTGTAAAGAAGTTTCTGGAGTACATCGGC
Source organism: Amblyomma americanum (assembly GCA_030143305.2). Lineage (NCBI taxonomy): Eukaryota > Metazoa > Arthropoda > Arachnida > Ixodida > Ixodidae > Amblyomma > Amblyomma americanum. The sequence goes on along the minus strand of JARKHS020031583.1, from coordinate 4,583 downwards.
CTGAAGTTTCGCAGTGCTTCACGTACCATCATAGTCCTAAATGATTCGCAAATCAAGTATTTACATGAGCAATTGAAGCCTTGGCAAGTCGAAACACCGCCGTTCATGTGCCAGTCTGGCGGCCACATCAGCAGTATCAGACTTCTGCTGAACTTTGTGCCAGCGGCAACGTTTACTTTACACGTTGGGACTAATGACCTTACTTTAAGCTCAGATCACGTAATTTGCCAGGTTTAAAGATTGGTGTACGCTCGCGGCATCGTGGCACACATAGTGACTATATGGGCGCCAGCGCCCAGTCGCAGTAATTCTTTTTAGTGCCAGGGGGCTGTTGGCAAGGAATCATTTTTGCGTTAGCCCACAACCGGTCCTTGGGCGTCTCAACGCTGTTTATTCAGACAGATTGGCAGAACGGTTTTCAAGCGTCCTTTCTGGTACAGGTTCCTCTGCCTACCGCGATAAGTGGCCGCATTCTCGGCCCTTCTGTTTTTCAGAAAACCCTTCATGTTGGTGACGTCTGCCCCAGCGGGGCGGTGGCTGAGAAGTGGATCCAAAACGTGCCGCTAACAATGTTTTGTCAACAAAATGAACCATACATCGATCCCAGTCAACGCGAGTACATTTCCTTTCTCATGCCCGGGCGTGGCAGGCCGATCCCCAGGGCTACCGTAGCTTAATCAAATTCTTCGCTAAAGAACGGCCTGAGGTTAAACGAATCTATGCAAGCCTAATACTATACCCAGAAACAGCAGCCGCCATCGAAGCACCTGCAGCCATACCCTGGTTCATCACTTCAACCGCCAAGGCAGCCTTTTCAGTAGACTGCTGTAAGACCTGTCGCGTTGACGTCATGTCTTCCATTTGGATCATCGACTAGAATGACTCCCACCAAACCGCGTGCTAGCCGCTGACTGACTACAGCCTAGCTTTGAAGGTGTAACGATACTGGGGCCGTATTATGCAACATGTTCGCTTTTTATTGTCTCTTCTTCGTGCATTTCTTCCTCTGTCTGTGGTTACTAAGATATACTCACGGCTTTTAAGCGCCTGCGGGAAGCAGCCCGGTCGTTATGTAGCTGCCTCACCAATGGCTGCGTATCGCAACCAATAGCGATCAGTGGTCAGGTCCTGTCGTCTGCTGTTGACTGAGTTCTACGATGCACATCACCACTGGCAGCATATAGCAGCCAATTGCAGTAAACTAAAACCTACAGTATTGGAATCCGGATTTCAATCACGCCATGACTCAGAAATCCGAGAGTCGTTTCTAGTTCATGGATTCAAAGCGTATTCTGAACCAATGATCACGCCGCCACTGGCTGACAGGGTCGTTCGCCCTCTTTCCGAAGCACGCAGAGGAACCAGCTGCGTTTCATGTGGCCACAGCTCACCGGGCAGGAGCAGCATGGCGTTCCAGGGTGGCGGGTCGTCGCCTCTTCGCACCTTGTCTAATAGTCCTTCGACCCAGTTGACGTCGACGGGCGGCGGAAGCTTCACTCCTGCCGATGCGAAGACCGCCGCGGCCGCTTGCGCCACTTCGGATGGCCCGACCGTTAGAGCGTCGAGGAGCAGCGAAGGTTCGGCCAAGAACACGCGCCCGTTGGAGTCCAGGCCCATTCTTAGAAGAGCCGGCTCATTGGTGAAGTAGTACGCGTTGCCCAGGGCCTGTGCGCAGTCAAGCGGGAAGGGGACTGCATTCAATGCTACAGATTGTGCTTCATTATGCGAGGTACCAGTGCTAGCTCATTATTCATTTAACTAATCAGAGTTCACGCATGCAGTCCTAATGTACTTTTAATTGCTTGTCGACGATCAGGCCATGGGAGCGCCGGTATAAAATTTCCGTCTCTATATTTTGTTGTAGGGAGCTAGCACAAGGAGCTGGCTAGTTTGCACGCTACTTTTTACAATACCGGCATCGGAAAATATCTTTCTTTTAGGAAATGTAAGACGCAGTAACTGTCTCACTTTTCGGTGGACATCTCAACCCAGCCGTGAAGGAAGGCATGAAGCTGCGAGTGAGAGAGATATGCGCCATTCTCTTCGCTAACTGCCGTTTCTTCTATTGGAAGCCCTTGGCTCTTTTAACGGAAACTGCAGAATATGAATATGTAATCCTCTCTCTTCCGACCACAGAGTTTGCCTCGTGGCTTTAGAATACAAGTCGCATGTGGTTATTGGTGAGCTCTATCGATCCCAAGTGCTCTATGAAACTCGCAGATTTAAACCTGCCTGGTTTCTGTGGGATGAAATGGATGGCAACAATTTAGGGGACACTTAAGCACGGCCTTAAAGCGTATGACGTGATAGCGTAAACGGACCCGTCAGCGGCACCTCTTGCTGACGCCAACACATGCACTCATTTCATATAATGTGAAAGACCACAAGATATACATAGAGAGCCCGGCTTTAAACGCGCCGTAAAAGCATGCCTACGTGGCCTCGGGAGCGTACCTGACCCGCAAACGAAAGGTCAGATGCTCGATCCCTGACGGATAACCCTAATCTTATTTTCAGCGTAATCCATTTACTTTATATACTGTAACTGTCAAAACGTGCGAGTAATGTTGCGACCTTAAAATTGCTAGTTCTCAGTTGTATTACTTTTCATTCCAAACCTCTATGTGTGGCCACCCCCCGCAACCAATCGGACTTTGCGCAGAGCGAGGACGGCCATGACGAGTTCGCGGTAGGTATCGCCGAACAGACGAAGCTCTGTTCCGTGGTGTCATGTGATCATGAGTGGACGATGGTTTCGCGCATTCCGATTCCTAATCACCGTACTCTACCTGGACCATCAGTCGAGTACTAAGTGATTAGAAAAAAATTATATACATATGTACACTACCCAAGGTTGCCGGATACATTGGCATTCACAAGTAGACATGACGCTAATCATGTAAGGTGAGCCAATTAAAGGGGTACCATAAGCATCCTTGAGTAACTAACAGGAACTGCTCATGGACGATGTAAAACAGGATAGCATTCCTATTGACAAAAGAGTTATAAAGCAATAATCTGACACTGAAAAAAAAAAGAGACCTTAGCGCCAGTTTGTCCTAAAAGCTAGAAAAAGACGATAATGGCTAACAGAAATGAATAGGGATGACCACCGCCGGAGAAACATTTCCTCTCCCAAGAAAAAAAGTTCCTCTGATAAGAGACTGATCAGCTCCTTTCGAAGAAGGCCAAGTATAGGGCTACACAGCGAGGCGTCGAAACCACCAGCGACCGCGGCGAATCGACTGCGCCATAAACTAAAAAACCCCGCACCAATTAACAGGCTAGCAAAACGCATGGCCCCCGTTAGTCCTCCTGTCGTGCTGGCGTCGTGAAGGATGCGCACATCCAAATGCCATGGTCTGTGAGGACACATTGCAGGCGCCGGAACACCGAATGACAGAAGAAAAGGGCGATGGTCTGATGTCTATACCAGCGAGGATGGCAGCGTCATTACGTTAGCAGCACGCACTGTCCTCGAAAGGCCTGTCGGTGCATACGCCCTGTCTAACCTGCTCGACGATAATCCGCGACGCCAAGTCCACACAAAAAGGCCGTCATACAGGCGCTCATAGGCGTCTGTGAGCATAAACAGGATGCCTAGGCGGCGCAACTCGCGCGCATTCCAGCCTAGCCTACCCCTACCGGGGCCCTGCACATCAGCCACCGTATCTAGCGCGCAGTTGAAACATCACACCGTTACGTCCTCCAAGAAAATACACATTAACCAAATTAGAATGCGCAGGTGCCCAGATGCAAAGAATAGTCAGGCGAAATGCTTTAAACGTGCAGTCGAACGCCAGCAAGCGTCCAAGCGCATCGTAGGTAACATGGTGGTTTTCGCAGGCGGATGCGATTTAATACACGAACGCCACCGCCGCTACAGCGCGTGCTGGCGTACGAAAAGAAAGCATCGATGCCAGAACTACGCTTAACTTCGCACACGTCACTGAGGCGAAAAAAAATTGGTTTCCAATTCACAGATATCGCAGAGGATATCGCAGCCTGATGAACGAGCGAAAGCAACCACTTTGGTCTGCTCCATAACATAACATAGCATTGCTTCATAACATTGCGGACCGAATAATATACACCGCTGTAACGGTACAACCAACGTACGAAAAGAAACCACTGCTATTCGAGCCAGTCACCTCTGATTAGAATGCTACGTCCTGACGAAGGGCGGCTTATACCGTACTAGGCTGCTTTGAAACTTTAATGCCATTATTAACAAAATAAAGCTAACGCATGGTTTTAACGCAAAACTAATCTCCCACTCCGCTGGTTGCGCCAGGGTTTTCTATAAAACTAGCAATCAAACCAGTCTCAAGCAAATAAATACTGGATTAGAAACAACATTGCAAATCGTGGCTATCTGCAACCGCACTGGTAGGTCTGTAACGGTCTCATTTATTCTCTCAGTGAACACTAAGGCGTGGACCCGCTGCGGTGGCTCAGTCGTTAGATCGCTCGGATATGAGCGGGAGAACATAGGTTCGAAGCCGACCGCGGCGGCTGTAATCCTATGGAGGCGAAACGCAACAGGCACCCGTGTGCTGTGTGTTGTCAGTGCGCGGCAGATT